>CAAE01015033.1:761710-778529 GCA_000180735.1 Tetraodon nigroviridis | reverse complement strand
ACAAACAAAGACTTTTAATAAATGAAACAATACTAATAAATAATAAAGATTAAACAAGTTGCACATTCAAAATGAAAACCCAACAAGGTGAACGGAACACTGAACGGTACCATAGCACAGATTAATAAAAAATAAAACAGCCCCTCCCCCTTCCAAAGACATTTACAAAGTTTCTTAAAAACTTCCAGAGGCAAACGTAGACATTGTATAAAAGCATCATAGTCAGAGTGGAGCATTTGTCTTCTGAGGATCATTTACAAATTTGCTGAGGGATAAATACTTACAGCTGATCTCCAACATGAGGTACACATGTCAAAAAGGTGAACAGGTGTCTCTCAGGTGAGGTCCCAGCGCCGTTCTCACTCATCAATAACAACGTCGTGACGATGACAGCCGTCCATCGGTTCACGGGAAACTCACACACGACCTATAAGTGTAAATAGATTTGAATAGCTTTAGCTCTCGCCTCTCATTGGTCTCTTCTCTGTTGTTGGTGCATCATAGAAGGAAAGTCACGAGCGTCTCTGCCAGCGGATATGGCTACATCAGGCGTGCGTGGACCAGCGCCGCAGCTGTCCACAGCTCCGAGGCAACATCAGTAGGGAGCGAATTTCTGTCTCTCTGGCTTTTTGATGCAGTTGGCTGAGGAGATTTTGGCGGTGTAGGCAGCCAGGGTGGTGTGGGACGGCGCAGCGGTCGACGGCCACGCTGGGGGCGGGGCTGGACAGAGTCAGAAAGGGGACGGACTTCACGCCCAGAAGGCCCGAGAGAGGCATGGCACCGTAAGGGGTGCTCACGATATGAGCCGGGGTCAGGGCGCCCATGGTGGCCAGGGTGGGCGTGGGGGAGGCAGCTGGGGACGCTGGCTGGGTGAAGGCCATGTTGAGGTCGACCGGAGCGGCCAAAGTGGCTGCCTGGGCTGTGGATTTGGCTGTCTCTAAGCTACGAGGGCGATAAGACAAACAGAGGACAGAGGATGGATTAGGGGATTAAGATGTTGCCGCTACACCAGCAGATGTTTTTTTTGAAAGTAAAGGGAAATGCTGCCATTTCTGCATGTTTTTTTGGAACTTTACTAGTCAAAAAGAGAAATGGGCGGTACCTTAAACACATCAAATCGTTCACTTTATTTTCTCTAAGGAACTTTCTGGGACTCGCGATATCAAGGTTCACTAATAAAGGTGCTTTGTGTAAGAATTAGTGGCATCTAGTGGTGAGAATGTAGATCACAACTCTAGAAGACTGGTGGCCTGTTGAAGGAGCAAAGGTCATGGGTTTATATTAGACATACAAAAATAAAACATAAAAATAAAAAACGACTCAAACATAAAATCTCTCTTCTGGGCTGTTGTGGAAACACTTTAGTTTTTGTAAATGATTAGAAATATATGAATTACTGCTGATAAACAACACTGCTAATTTTATTACATACCATAACAAGCAATGTTTGGAAATATCATTTTAAATTTTATAGCATCTCATTAAACATTCTATTTATTAATTTAGCTAAATAAAACGTATTACACTAAGTGAAATCTTGTTCTCTGGACTTGTTCAGGAAGGCTTGTCTGACCATGGCTGATCGTAAAAGATAAATAACTGTGCTCCATTTATGGAGCCACGCAGAGCAGAGAGGCCACTCCTCCACTCATCCTAGCAACGTTAGCCGTGTCTTTCTTCCTCTAGGCTGGTGTTAACATCTCGAACAACCATGAATTTCATGCTATAATTCTACTAAAGATCCCTGTTTGTTACTTTGTCTCCACAACTATTTAAAGTATTATAAACATCTGATGTCAAACCTGAAAATCTCCAGCTAGAAATAACCTTTGTGTGATCATTTTAAATGCTATGTTTGTATTATAAAACTGGTATTTTTTTTAAATGCCAAGTGGGTTTATTTTAGTAGCAGGAAAATCAACGTCCCTAAACACGCAGTCGTTGGGTCTGATCAAGAATTAATGTCACTACGGTGATTTACTGTCACAAATATTTACTATTTGCAGCTATATAATGTCTCTGCTTCTTGGAATTAAATTCAAAAGACCTTTTCATAGGAAAATGTGTAATTTTGTCTTTAAATAGAGATCTTTTTCCTAAACATAGAGTCAAAAGCACCTGAGAATGTTTCCATAAATCAATGCCACCACTTATGAGATATTATAAATGTGGTCAATGCTGGTTCAGAGTGGAGGAAGCAGTTATACAATAATTAGGCCCCAGCGGTAAACTGTGATCTTTAGTCCTTTGAATACTTTGGAGTAATTGGTGATAATTACTCAGGAAATTCTTTAGAGTTCAGAAGTTTAATTTGTGGCATTTACTTGAGTTTTTCTAGATTAATTTCATTGATTTTAATATGCTTTTTTACATTATACTTTCCCCCTTAGTCTGTACGATTATTTTACATAAACAACAAGGAAAACATATCTGAGTAACCCCATCAGGAAACCTGCATCTGACTGCACCCAAGACTCTCCTCAGTGCTCTGGAGACCAATTACTCACAGTGGAGGGAAATAGCTCATTATGGCTTATCTGTCTATAGCCTGACCTTTGACCCTTTTGAGTGTGTGTCTCCTGCAGTGAGCCGTTGGATGGCTGTCGGCTGGGCTTACCAGGAGGTAATGAGGTACTGGGCCAAGTTGATGCTGACTGGCGTTCCCGTGATGGTGACATGGCGGTCGCTTGTCCCGTCCAGCTGGCTCCCGATCTTGATCTGGGCTCCGGACACCTGCCTGATCTCGTTGATCTTGGTTCCCTGACGGCCGATGATCGAACCGATTAACTGCGGAGGAGCGGGGGCGAAGCGGGTGAGTCTCTTTGGCTGAAAATGAATCATTGCGCATGCACGGACGACGGCGGCAGCTGCCCGGGGGAAGCGTCCGATCATCCCTTAAGTTTTTCCTCCCCTGTCGGCTACTGATGAAAGTGATTCTGATCCGGAGAACTGAAGCAAAACACCAGAAACATTAAACCAGGATAATGTACACCACTTCTCCTATTACATTTCCATTGTCTTCAGTGGCCCTCTCATCCATCATGCATGTCAAAAGCACTTTTATCCCCCCAGAGTCGTCCTTAATTGCTGTTGCGCGTGCACCAGTGAAGGAGATGAGAGGACGTACATTTGCCTCTCGTTTATCTGAGTGGCTAAAAGGTTATTGATTCCTCAGAGCGGTGATGACTTCCCAAACAAATCACTTCCCAAATGCAAGAGAGCTACACGAGCTGGGTCTAATGGAAAGCGTAATGGGAAAATGACTCAGACGTGAACCACAGCAGCTCAGGCTGAGATCACCCCTGACGCGACTTCGGTGTTTTCAAAAACATTATCGTGTTTGTCGTGTCTTCATTACGTGGAACGGACCCCCAAATATTAGCATCGATAAATATTAGCGTCTCCACTCCAGTGTGAGGCGTCGGCGCCTCCGGATATTTCCTGGGCGGATGACGGAGCGATGGTGTCGGGGCGACTGAAGTGCTCGGTGTTTGCTGATGCTTTGCAGGAGCAGAACGTTTTCCACAACGACCTGACACCTGACTGACTTGGCTGCTTTGTCTTGCTATTATTGTCCTGCCGCTTATGTGAGGGGTGGGGGGGGGGGCTACAGGAGCGATAACCCCCCCCACAGAGACGGTCGATATGGCCCAGCTGTCAACAGCTCGCCCAAATTAGCGGCGGTGACGTCAGGCAGCATTCCTTAAAAAAAACAAAACAAAGAGTAGGTGAGCGCTAAATAGGTGGCGCCGCAAAGGTGTCAGCTGCGAAATGCTGAAGGTGGCTGATTATCGTCCCTACAAGCTGAAAAAGGCTCTTTTCTCCACTTCATCCTGAGGCCGGAGCACCCAGGAGGGCGTGTTCCACCAGGTTGGAGCCATTTTCCTTCTTCAGCGGTGGAGCGGGGCTGCTGAGTGGCTGTGGGTCTCTCATACATCTATGGGCACGTGCACGAGGCCTTTTCACCACGCTCTGTGTAAGCACAGGCTAGGGTCTGTGGGGAAGGGGGCGGGGCTAAGGGGGCTCAGTCCTGGTCTTAGGACCTTCCCCCTGGAACAATAGCTCGAGCTCACAGCTGTCCCTGTCACTGGACTCCTTCATTCCCCTGGTGCTTTGTGCCACTCGATGTGTGTGCGTCTGTGTGTGTGTGTGTAGGAAGGGGGAGTTGCCTATAGAAAAAAGTCATAAGTGAAACCCTCAGGCATTCTAGAAATGTGGCTGGAGGGTTGTAGCCATGTTCTATATGGTGCATTGTTGTTGTCTCATAGAGACAGAAGAGTAAAAATAAGTTGACTGGAAAAGTTTGACCTTAACTTCTACTAACAGAGGAGTTAGACAACTTTTACTTTTTCTTCTTTTTTGTAGCTCTGACTGCTGAAATATTAAATGAGGCTTCGATTTGGTGAAGGGGGAACTGAACTCGTTCTTGGCTACGTTTGCGTGATTCAAACATTTAGCATGCATTATTCATGTGGAACATGCAAAATGTAAAATGTGTTTAGGCGCAGACAGATTTGTAAATCTGCTCTGGAATGTATGCAAACATATTTGTGCATATTGCCCCAGCATGAGTCTGTCTGGTGTTCTTGAGTTCTCTTCAATAAACGTAATGAAACCTGAAAGGAGAGTAAATAAAACAACAGCCAAATTTAAAAAAAAAAAGTTTTAAAATGACAAAACCTGATAGCAGGAAATCAAATCCAACTAATTTTTTGGAATCAAATTGTGCACTCTGAGGTTAGGGAGGCATTTTCTGCCAAAGAACTGCAGAAGCCAGCGAAGAAGGAGAGGATTTTGTCTGTTTTCTTATTGGCTGTTTTGACAGCCGACGTCTTCTAAGTAGGTCAGGGAACATGAGAGGATTTGCGGAGCGCTCATGGGAGTCACTCTGAGACGCCGCGACTGCAGCCCAGACAATAATATGAGAGGATCCATATCAGCTCAGAATCCCTTTAACCTTGCGTTAGTCCTGGGTTAGAATACCGCCGATAATTGGTCGGCTGCTAACGCGTCTCCTGCAGGCGTGCTCCCGCTGCAGTCACCTGCTCCTCTGCAGACTATGTGTGGGATGCACACTCATTTCCTGCCTCCTTCCTCCTGTTGTTCACTTGGGAGAATACGAACAAAACGGAGAGTTAGCGCGGCAAAGTGTGCCGTTGCGTCTCCTTACATCATTGGGAATAAGCAGCTCCTGAGATGTCTGAGAGTTGGAGTCCATCCCTGTTGAGGAGGAGAGACAGAAGGAATGATTGACTGAAAGTTGCAGAAGATTTATTTGAAACCTTCCAGAGGTAGCAGCAAGTTTGCAGAAACAGAGTCCAGTTCCACATCTGATTTCCATAAGAATGGACAGATGTTTAACACGGCACTTATTAACGTTTGACTTCCACTTCTGTGAAAGTGGAACGTGCTATTTCACATAATAGGGTCTAGAGAGGGAGCGAGAGAGAGAGAGAGAGAGAGAGAGAGAGAGGGAGAGAGAGAAGGGGCGCTGCACAGCTTCTGCTGCTTCTCCTGCCTAATCAGGGCGGTTCATCATTGCACACTTTAATTTTCTTGTCTGTAGGCAGGTTAAACTGACATCAGAAAGAGCAATTCTGCCACAAAACCACGACAACCTGCTTATTTATTTGACAAATAAGATAATTAAAGGAGCGTCTCGGCTGACGGAGCAATAGGATGCAATTACCGGGCACATAATGTTGTTACCACTGCTATATATACATACCAGGTATGACGGCGGAGGCAGGCTGGGCCAGCGGATTCAGGCCCTGCTGCATGGACAGCTGATGCAGCTTAGCCAACTGAGGGGCAGAACGCAGATCAATGTGCGCTAAACCAGCGAGCTACGGTTGTTCCTTTAAAAAGGCGTGCATTTCTCATACCTCTGAGTGTGGAATGCCATACTGATTTTGCAGAGTGTAGGCCTGGAAGAGAGAAACGCCTGCATTAGCTAAATTACAGCGATAAAACTTTATGCACGGGCAATAAATCTGCAGCCTCCTAATGGGAGTGCTTCTCCGTCAGTGCCGCTCTGTTTGTCGCGCAAACGTACACAGACGCTACCGAATCACGGCCCTCGTTAGGAGGCGGAGCCTGTGATAGCAGGATGTGGAGCTGGTAGCAGCTGGTTAAGACTGGAAATAATAAAAGATGCCTAATCTGCTTTAAACTCTGTTGGCTGTGTATATTCTGACCCCAGTGACCCCTCAGTGTCCTGCTCCCCCATATGGGCCTGGCCAAGGTTTCTTCCTGTTTTCCCTTCACTGTTGCTTGCTCATGGGTCAGGCTCTGGGTTTGTGAAGGGCCTAGAGATGCTCCTTAGAAGAAGTTGAATTGTCGACAAAGACTGCTGTTACCCTTGCCAGGCTGGGTTTTTGATGTTTGCGCGTCCATTAGAACTCCTAAAAGACCACAAGCGAAATTCTTCTCACCTCCATTCAGATACCTGAAGGCCTTAATACCTTCAAACCACAGTAAATGAAGCTGAGTAACTGTCTACGCCTGAAAAATGTGTTTTCTTCTCTGTGATCTGGCCTAGCTTACCTTAAGAGGACCCGCTAAGAGCGCCGTTGCTCGCGTGTTGTGGTGTAATGGGCCATTTAGAAGCCCTGTCAGCTGGCTGTGAGCAGCGCAGATGCTGGCAGTCTCTGGAAACCCACAACTCTGTTTTCTCTCCGTGGGAACATGTTTTATTCAAACACGATCTTTAATAATTGAGACGTGCAGTGGCTCTGCTCGCCACGTCGCTCTCATTTCCTACACCGCCTCTGTGCTCCTGACAGCAGCGCTCGCCCTGCAGTCCCCATCCCACCAAATTAGAAATGACAAGACATTAGGGCAGGTTAGCCTTGAAACAACGGCGCAGTTCCTGAGCTCATCCCATTTTATTTTCGCTGTTGCCGTTTTGGGACGATGCCGTCGTCTGCCGTTGCCATCAGGGTCGGAATAATCCTAAAGCCAAACCGATTCTGGTGCAAGCGAGCTTGGCAGGTCCAAAAAAAGAGAGGGCAGAGCCGCGGCGGTGAGGCGGTATCGTGTTTCAGGGGGGGCCGTTACGACAGGGTAGAACAATAGCTGCAGATTTACGCTCAGCTGTTGTTTCTAAAGCCTCACGCCAGATGATGGACTGCGTAAATTGGGACATGCCGCACACACAACCCCTCCTCCAGGCCGCCGCGCTGATCTGAACCTTCTCAAACGTCCCTCCCGCTCGCCGTGGCGAACTGAGAACTCCGGTTTCAGGAATGACAGCGGATTTCTGAGGAGACCTGGATGAGTGGAATCGTGTCCCAGTTACCTGCTGGAGGTCCAGGCCTCCCTGGGTGACCGAGTACATGGGGTGGCTCGCGAATTCCGATGCGTCGAACAACTACAGGAGAGAAGAACCCGTATTACTGCATCTCCAGGGTGAAAAATACCATCTTTAGGTTCATGGTTTCATCAGTTTTGCTAGATCATCTTTAGTCTCTCACTCACAAACAAACAGGCCAGGACTTATCTTGGCCTTTCACACTGCACTTGTCCCCCCACTGACAAATTATATATACTTATAAACACCCCTTATCTCTTCTCATCTCTTATCTCTTTATTAAAACTGTCTCCCACCGACCAGCGACTCGACTGGGTTTAATTTGTTCGCTTCTATGGGGAACATTGAAAACACAAAGCGGTTCCATAAATTGAGCCGAGTCTGAGGCAGCACAAACAGTGTCAGAAGTGCTGACAGCTATGCAGAATATCTGGCCGCCGCTTTAGCCAGAGGAGACGGCAGGTCTCCTGGCTCGCTTGCTAATCTTGTGACTGGCTTCATGGGCGGGTGGTGTCTGTGCCTGCCCCAACTGCGGCATCTATGGCACACACACACACATATCTATCTTTGTGAGGACCTTAATAAGCATAATGTATTACCCGAGAAAAGATTTTGTGTTCATCTGGACTTCTCAATTTTCAATCATAATGTATTACCCAGCTTCCCTACTCTAACCATCCTACCCCAAGCCTATTGGAAATCCAACGCCAACCTTAAAAACCAAGTCCCAACCCTGGAACTTGTGTTCAAATCCATCTGCAAGCACCAAAACACAGAATCGGGACTCGCTTGTTTCAAATCCTGCCTGCACACATTTCATTTTTTTGCACAATTTGTCAAATTGCTGCCAAAATCCAAATCGGATCAAACGTTAAATGAAAAATGAAATTAGCCCCGGAGGACCTCTGAATATTCCGTGGCCCCGAACAGCTGTTGGACTTCTGCTTATTACAAAAGCTGTGAGTGGGGGTGAAAAAAAAAAAAGAAATGAGTTGGCAGAGACTTCTGTTTGTAACCTTCAAGGTTAGCCTTTCAGGAGCGTCTGCGATTGTTTAGGTTAAACCTCGAGGCTGTTGTTGGGCGGTGACGCTCACCTGGTTGCCAATGAGAACCGCGGCTGGAGACGGGCTTGGTCGGTAGGGGATGGTGGCGCCTTGGGGGGGGACTGGGGAGGCAAAAACGGGACAGAGGATCTTTATGTTCAGCCAAAAATGCAGCAGCGACAAACCGCACGTTGTTCTGACCCAACTGTCGATAGCATTGACATCGTTTTCTCCCTTTTTATTTTGCTGTGGATGAAATTAGTCATTCTTTGAATAATTGAAGCTGTGCGGAGTGCCGCTGCTGAATAACAGCCCCCAGCTTCTGCCTGCACTTCAGCTGCAGTCTGCAGCGCAGTGCCCTCTGGATAAGCCCTGCACCGGCTGACCAGGAGACAAACAAACAACTCCTCAGACCCCAGTCACAAAAAAAAAACCAACCCTCTAGATTGTGTATCTTACGATGTTGCTTTTTTACACATAGGGCTTTTTTTTTTTTTTTTCTTCGTGGGAGCAGTCGCAGCAATTTCTGTGTATAACTTTGCATAATTTAAATTGGGGGAAGCAAAAGCACTGAGCCGCTGGTACGGAATCCTAATGAAACTCACAAGCCTTTGAAGAAAGCCCAGGAAAACTGGATCAAGCTAGCAATTAGTCAGCCAGGTCCAGCTGCAGCACCAAAACAAAAGACTCTTGTGCACAACGCACAGGGAGAAACTGTGCTTGGGGATGTTTTTCCTGCAGCTCTTCTTCTCCTTCTCCTTTTTTTCTTTTTTTTTTAAAGAACTGGCGTTTAAAGTTGGTCATGTTTTGTTTTGTCTCACTTCTGACCTTTGAACTGAGAGATGCAGTCAGTCCTGACGCTACCGTGTTCAATCAGGATTAAAGGACACTCCTAAACCGCAAGACTGTGCCACTAGCATCCGTTATTTATGTGGCTTCGGCAGTAAAATATCAACTGTGTGTGTGTGTGTGTGTGTGTGTGAGTGTGTGCGTGTGACAGAGGAATGGTACATCTCCCACCTCCAGGATTACTGTGCAGATGAGTTTGACACACTGGATTACAGAGTCTTGATTCCCCGATATCGTCACCCCTCGCTCGGTAGAGTTGGGCAGTAAATCCCCCGCTACCTGTATCTGAGCGCCGGTGCTCTGCAAATGATCAATGTTTTAAAAGAGAGTGAGGGAGAGAGAGAGAGGGAGAGAGAGAGATTAAGTGTGATTGTGCAGATAAAGTGAGTAGTGATTACACAGGCTCCTCGTGTCCCCAGGGGGGGGCTACACTGCCAGCTCATCAAGTAATAATAGCTGTTTATTTTTATCTTCTTTTATATCAAGTATATCAAACAAACAAAATAAAATCAATAAACATACATTTATAAAATATTATAAAATCTATTCTACAGAGTCACCGGCGTCGCTGGTGAAGATGAGGACAAGCAGAAGTGAGGGAGGGTCTATTTGTGCTCTGGTAAACAGCGTCAGGCGTCTTTGGCCACAGATCTGATGAATGTAATCCTGATGTTTCAGGGCGCATCAGCGCTGATGCGGTCACGAGTTTTTCCCTTTGAGAAGACGCAACTGCTGCGCAGCAGGACTGCGTGTTTGCGTGAAGATCTATCTGGGTCGCTTTGTCTCCGTGAACGCAACAACTACCACAAAGTTAGCGCCCATTCTGGCCTGTCAGGATGGCTCCACATTTACTTTAACCTCTCTTTTTAACATGCGACAAAGCCATTCAGGTCTGTTGCTTTTTGAGTTAAAAAAGCTCCAAAGTGTGGTGATTGACATAATGTGGCTTTGACAGAGCGCCCCTGGTGGCGGGCTGCGGGACAGGAGTAAAAATGCATTGTGATTGACAGCAGACGTGCAGATTTTGGGGTCTACCTCTCTGATCTCTTTAATCTTGGCTCCGCCCTTCCCGATCAGAGAGCCACACTGGCTGGCAGGAATAACCAGCCGCAGGGTGACGGGCGGCTTGGTGCTGATGGTGCCGTTGGCCACTAATGTTGCCAGGTCCTGAAAGGGGAAAAATAAATAAATATACCGTATAGAGCTGATTATAGAAGATAAGAGCTGGGAGGAAGCTACAAACTTTATTTTGCCTTTACATGGGGGAAAAAAATATATTTCGCTGCTTTTTCATGATTGTTTAAACTGGATGAAACAAATGCTACCAGGCCTTTGATTTATTTTTAAATCAGTATAGCAGCTCCTGCTGCACATTTAAAACTGCAGATTTTGTCCTCACGAAGGTCAAACTCTCATGATAAAACATCGATTGTTGTCGTGCGTCTGCAGGATCTGATGCTAATAAAAGAATGAACACAGAGTGTTTCTAATGTGAGTTTAGATAGATCAAAGACTTTGATGGCTGACTTTCTGCGTGTTTTCTCTGCTGGCTCTGCCGGGAGACGAGATCTTAATTAACCAAGTGTACGGCTCTGCCAGCCTTTGAAATGGAAATGATACGCCGGCCCGTCTCTGTCACCATCCGCCCGACAACCAATCTGACAGAACACAAAGACACGCTTTGCTTTTTCCTGTTTGGGAGTGTGAGCGGAGGCAGCCGAGCACCTGCGAGCTTCCGATGAGGAGGGAGTATTGTGATGTGGCTCCCGTGCCCAGCCGTGCCGCGGCTATATTTAGTGAAGCGGATCAGACTGTCTGACGTCTTGTCTCATTGGAAGAGCGAGCGGCTCTGCGTGGCCGTCATTTTCTCGAATCGAGCTAAAAATACGAACCCCATCTTTACGACTGTGAGAATTTCCCCCGGGGGTTACAGCAGACAAGAAAAATTAAGCGTGCGCATTTACGTCAATGACGCTGAAGGGCCCCTTTTTAATCTTGGACCAGAAATCAATATATATATATATATATATATATATATATATATATATATATATATATATATATATATATATATATGTATTTTATTAATTCTCCAGGCTTATTGGTTTTAGGTTGAGCTAGGCGACGCTGGTGTTGAAACAATTTTGAATCTCAAAATTTCCCTGATTTCATCAATCAAACAGCCTGAAACCACAACCTCCCACAGTTCTAGAACAGAAGCACACTTTAATTCTCCTGCGGTTCAATTTAAGAATATTGGACAGAACGTAACCCAACAATAGTAAATCGAAGCCCGGCGGGTCGGCTGACCGGTTGCCATGGAGACCCCCGGCCATGAAGTTTGAGGGTTGAGAAGAGGTGAGTGTGAAAGACGCTTAATGAACACTCGCGGCCAGCGTGTGTTTACTGAGGCTGGGCCTGAGAGGCGAGCGCCTGTTTCACTTCTCGGAGGCTACGGTAGCGTATTAATTTACGCGGCGATGGGCCGTCGCGGCGGGCAACCTGCCATCCGTTCCTCATTAGCATGTAATCAGACACTGTCGTTATCTAATAAAAATCAGCAGCATTCATCTTTTTTTAAGCTGCTCAAATGATGGTTACATCACTGCAGTTATAACAAGTGTTATAAAAGCGCGCTTGCTTACATCACTGTGCACGTGCCTGCTGTGCGGGATGTGATTTCCCATAATAACCTGCTGCCATAAAAGTGATCTTCACTCATCTGCCATCAAATCACTCCTTTGCTTGTCTTTGCGACTGCCCCCTACGTGTTTGCCACCGACGTGAGTGCACATGTCACCTCCTCCAGCTTGTGTGTGATCATGGTGAACGCTCTGAAGACGCAGTCAGGTGGAGCCGGTGATGGTGATGATCCTCTCGGGGCAGGAGCCCTCGGAGATGTTGACCCGTGCGCTGCTCTGTGGATGAAATTCCAAAGTTAAATTGCTAAACTCTTTCAAACCCAGTAGTTCAGTCGGACACATTTAGACCAGGGAAAAGGGTTGGCGAAGGAGGTGGAGCTAATTGCCTAAATCGTTGCATTGGCTAAAGTTAAACTTTCTCTCACGTCTTTAGGATTCAGGCCCACAAATCATCCAGATGGTCTCCAGTCGTTTCTTGACCTCTGAGAGGTCAAAAGCATAAATCCCCAGCATTGACCAGCCTACTTCAATTATCATACCGCACGTGTGGTACATGAAAAGGCAGCATGTGAACACTTTTAAGGGCAAGAAAATATCTAGTATTCACCATCACTCCCACCTTTCAGAAGAGCCTTGGCCAGAATGTAAATCTACCCATGTGTGGATTTAACATATGAAAGGATTTTAGCTTAGCCTGCTGCAGCACGGCACAGCTAACAAGGTCGAGCAGCACGTAAAATCAGCCAGAACGTGAGCTGCGGAACATATATCACACCTCTGCCTCTCAGCCTGACAACCTAAACGAGCTTCTTCTTGGGGCATTGACCCCAACCAATCAATCTCCTCCCCACTGTCCATTCTGTGTCCTTGTATTCCTTTGAATTAAAGTCACGTGGACAGAGACAGGACAGCGGTGTGGCCCCGTGACCTTTCCCCTGTCACTCTGCTGAGTTACGCCTGCTGAGGGCTGCGCCCCGTAACGGTCCGGCCGCACGGACGACATCCACCGGTATGCGGCTGGTGCAGCAGCAGCTCCGCTGAGCCGTCCCGTGACCTCGCTGTTCCTTTGTTTACCCTTCTGCCTCATAAAGTAGCACATAAAGCAGCCACGGACGGAATCACATGAACCGGCGCGGCGTTGGCAGGCTTATTTTTAAATACAAAGTGGTGAGCAAGTGTCCTGGGGTTAGTTGTACCCTTGTGATTCAGAAGCAGGGGCAGCAGCAGCAGGAGCAGAGATGAATGCCTTCTTTCTGCTTGTCAGATGAACTTAATTATTAAATCATCCCGTCTGTCTCAGCATTAGCGGCCTTTTAAAACCGAATCTTGGTTTCCCTTGAGAGGCACCTAATGGATTTCTGGTCTGAGACCGAGGGAGCTGAGAGCCATACACACACACACACACACACACACACACACACACACAGAATGCTGGAAAAGCAGTGAGCACCATACCTCCTCTCGTATTCGTTTCACCGTCTCTCCTTTCTGTAAAAGAAAGAAATGAAAAAACAGAATCATGCATGTGCAGGGTTAGGGTTAGGGTTAGCAGAGTTGATGTTCATAAGCCATCACCCCTCTGATCATTAATGCCCCCATGGACAAGCACCTCCGACATGTCCTTAAAGGCGGAGCACGTTTACGTAACAGTCCTGGAAAACTAATCCCGCCATCCACTGTGACCCTGCGCTGCACCGTTGTGATGAGAGCTGTGCCAAAGAAAAGGGACGGCGAGCTGGAGTGACGAGTTATTAGCTGAAGTGCTGCAGATCAAGCGCCTCTCTACTGAGCAGTGCCGCGTCCACCTCTCTCTCTTTCTCTCTCTCCCTCTTCCCCCAAGTTTGTCTTTTTGTCACGTTTGAGGTGGAGATGCTAGAAGAGAGGCTTGCGCTTTGGTTGGGTCCTTTTTTTTGAGGACTAGAGGGGCAGAGGTGACAGCGCTGAAGGATCCGTTTTAAAGAATTAAAATGTTTCAGAAGCTAAAATTAGAGCCTTTCTGTGCTCTAATTCCTTTTAACTCAAGTCAGACTTGAACATTATGAATTTTCTTGTCCTCACACAATACAAGGCACATGTGTAAAAATCACAAAAAAGGAGGAATTCTCACCTTTCCTATGATGCTTCCAACCTCCTGCAGTACACAAAAATACAACAATAACAGAATTTAGGAGGGCTGGGCCGTGAGTGAATAAACCTGGACGTTAACGGTGCGGGCAGGAGGCTCTTACCTTTCCGTGCATGAGCAGTCGCAGGGTGAGGGTCACTCCCAAGCCCCCCTCTCCAAAATCCTGCTCACAGTTCATAGTGATGTGGGGGTGGCACGCAGGGAAACGCATGAACGGGGCTCATTCGCTGGTCACGCTGTCGAGGGGAGGCCAGCGATCGTCTCTGGCTCTCCGAGGATCTTCAGCACCGCTCTGAGAGACCAGAGGGAGACGGGAGCTGAATTACCTGGGTCAAATCTTTAGTCCCATCCCCCTGTTTCAGCCAGGAGGCAAAAAAACCGGATGAGTAAATATTTAAAATCATGACGAGAAGCTCAGGAAGTTGGAAGAAAAGATGGAAATCTGCGAGGGGCCTCATTGTTTTTGATCGGCGTTATTGATGACTTTTCATAACCAAGTTCTAATGAAGACGACTGTGGGTGCAGGATATTGAACGAGGTGCTGGTGGAGTCGGTGCCGCGAGCCCGGCGGTCCTAACGGGCCGTGGGTGGCCGTTGATGGCTACCGATCTTCATTAGCCGACAGGACGGTTCTCACACGCTGGGCTGACTGATTTAGACCTAAAAAAAGCCTTGGAGGTTCTGCAAACCTACCTACAACCAAATTCAGACACTCGGTCTGATGTGTATAATTAGAAACCTCCGAGAATTATTCCTGCCTTCTCTTGATTTCTCTATCTGACAGCAGAGATGCCAAAAAAGTGGGACACATAAATAAAATCACGCTGCAGATGTCACCGAATCAGAGGACCCGAGGCAGTCTTTGCTCCTGGGACTAAAACAATCGCCTTTACTTCATCGCGCAGTCTTTAGATCAGGGGATTTTTTTAAGGTGCTTATACTGTGGAGGATGTTTTGGAGATTGGAGGGATCTACATTAGCCACACCCAGTGGCACTTTATTTATTGAGTAATTCTTTCACAAAATGCTGAAAATTAAATGAACTTGAGATGACATCTGTTTAGAGTGAACTAGCCCCAACTCTGACTTGATCAATCTTAAAAAGACCTGTTTCCAGACCAGCTGAACGGCGCTGCCATCTTTAGAAACAGGATGCTAATGGTAGCGTCGCTAACATGACTTCAATAGTTTTGATTAATCCCAGTGGCTCTGCTTTAATATTGCATGGAACTCATTTGATTTGGATTAAACGTCAGGCCTTTCAGTAAACACAGTGTGCTCCTTCATCGTCTGTGACTCAGTAACGACGCAGTAACAAACCCTCTGCTATGTTTGTCAGCGAGGCCATTTGTTCGCGAGCCAGATGCATTCCGAGCAGCCTACCACCACACTGCGCCCCTGCCCACTCGCACAAGCCCTCTGACGCTGGCTGGCACATGTGTGTCTCTTATAAATCTGCACTCTGTCTGCAGATTCGGCGAGCTATGTGAGGAGATCATGTTTAATAAATGGTTGTTATTTAAGATGAGATCCAATTCCACAGAGACTTGTTGTATGCGGCTTTATTGCTTTTGCCTAATGCACGAGGCTTTCGCTGCCGCCCTGATTTATTTATGCAATGGATGCTTGCAAAAGCGTGTTCGAATGCTCCACACATCCTTCTTAAGATGTCACAGGGCTCAACTGCCTGTTTGGGTTTCGGGTTCCCTCAGTGGCCGCGGCAGGGGCTGACGAGCCGGCGGCAGCCTGTCAAATCGTGGCAGCGAGTATATCCAAGTGCCATTTCACCGGATTAGATAACGCCAAATCAAACTTCATCTGCTCTGCTTCGGAGATGTGCTCGGCGGATTCAGTGACAAACCTCAAGTTTGGAGCTCATTTTGCTGTATTTTACATAAATATCAAACAAAGCTTAGAGGTCTAGAAGATAAAAAGAAAAAGATTTTGCTTGCTGTCATTTCCTGATATGAGGCCAAAAAGTCCTTTGTTTTGATGGATGGAGTCTGTGCATGTTATCACAAAGCACATTTGTGCAAATTGCGGGCTAACTTCGTTATGGCTCAGCACTGAGGGGAATGGCTAAAATGCTAGCCCTTCATTGCATTAGGGGCTAATGGTTGGAGGGATCCGCTGCTCTGTGGGCCGATAACGAGACATGTGTTCTGTTTCTGTGTGAGGGCGGCAAGCCTCTGAACTTCTCATTTCCAGAATCCTGAGTAGCAGCATTTCAAAGATGAACAGAGCTCTTCTGTTTTTAATTAGACTTGGTAACGCAGTAGAGGGAATTAGCGAATAGCTCACTGCAGCAGCAGGTTTTCGGAATAAGCCAGAAAAAGAAAAACACAGCGGTGAAGAGCCCACGACTACTCTCCATCTTTATCTCTGACAGCATAACCTTGGCCCTGCTTTGCTTCACTGACTGTAGGACTGAATGATTCACTTTGTCTATTCATCTTTTCAATGCGGATAACATGCTTTTGTGCAACCAAGTGTCTGCAAATAGTTACGGTTTGTGTTGGATTCTCGTGCAAATAATATGAAAATGCCTTTAACTTTCGTCCAGGCGGCACAAGGAGGCAAAACGGCAATCACGGTGGTTGTCCTGTGACATCTGTGCTATCATTAGGCCATGTCATGTCATGCATCTAAATAATAGCTTCGTTAAAACCACCCTGATCACATGAGCCCACCATTTCAGTTTCATGCTGCATATCAGTCTGGCCTTCAGGCTATTCAGACCCTTTCCACTCATCAAAAGTCTCCTTGCCAATGCAGGACTGTGCCGCACTTGCCAAAGAAAAAAAAAAAAAAAAAAAAAGGAATCCAGTTAATCACAGGCTGCTTCATA
>CAAE01015033.1:650993-751360 GCA_000180735.1 Tetraodon nigroviridis | reverse complement strand
TGTCAGCAGACCGGAGTGCGGGGCGCCTGTGCGCGGAGGACTCACGCACGCACGCAGAGATATATATATGTATATAGTTTAAAACAAAAAAAAGAAAAAAAAAAAAAAAAAAAAGAGAGAGAGAGAGAGAGAGAGGTGGTGGGGGGGGTCCGGCAAACCCATGTGCCGTTTAATATCTCTACGCACAGGAAGAAAATCCGAATAACCAAGCACAAATACATCTGCAACATTTACTTTTACAATTTTTTATATATAAAAAAACCCATTTGCTTCGAACTACAGACGCCATTTTAAACTAAAACAAATCAAATATTAAATATCATCCAAAACCTGGGTACGTCTGCGTCAGAGCGCACTTTTACTCGCGCAGCGCCATCTAGTGTATCTTTGCTTGTATCGCAACGGCAGCGAGTGTACGTCATAATCTTCTTCAATCCTCGGTCGGTAGTGTGAGAAGACCCTGGAGAGCAACATAATTGTAAATCATAGTGATTTCTCCCTAAACAGCATCTACGGGTCAGGATGATGGATGACTGCTGGGAGACAGAACCAACTGTGCCTGTGATGAATATGAAGCCGACGCACGGGGTCATTAGTTTGGAGCCACTGGGCTGAACCAGCTCCTGCTTCCTTCCAGAGAAATACTGGGTGTCTGGGTAATTTCAGCACCACATCTTCCTCTATTCCAGAAACGACTCGGTGCTTTTGCAGATAACTGATCCATAATGAATCGCGATTAGTACAACACAGACGGGAATTTGTATTTGTTGCGGGTTTTTTTTTTCCCCTCCCAATGGAAGGCCTCTTATTCATCTCCCACTGGCGTTATTTATGGCTCTTTTGCTACTAACAATGTTTGCTAGATGGGGCAATTTTCTTTTCTCAGAGAGGCTGAATAAAATGCATCCCAACGCCGGGTTTGACAGCAGATTTAGGGCAAACAATCGCACAGCCGGGCCTCCTGCAAAATGAGCTGCTTGCTTGTTGCTGGGGTTCATCACATTTGGTCCTCTTAGGAAAAGAACACACGCACACACACACACACACACACACACACACACACACACACACACACACACACACTCAAGCACCGCTGAGAAAACCCATTACAGTGTCTATTTTTTTATGAGAGGTTAACAGAAGCAGCCACTAGAAGAATAATACATTCGATTGGTGCTCAATCTGCCGGCAAAGCTGAGAAAACTCTGTAGGAAAGTCTCCTCGTAATGGCCCCCAATGAATCAGCCGTGTAACCGTGTGAAAGCTTTATTGAGCAGGCCGCCTCGTCCGGCGGAGCCAGTGACGTGTTTCAGACTGCAGGAGGTGCTGTGCGATCTCAGATCCATCTTGCAAAGACAGGCCGGTGGGAAAGATGACAGGAAAATGAATAGAGAGGGGGAAAAAAAGGGTAGGGCAGCCCGAGCTCTGATGTGTGGTGCTGACTGGGAATCAGCTCGTGGTGGAAATGAGGCTGAAATGGGTTTTAATTGTGATGCGAGCGTCTGAAAAGCGCCTGTCACCTTGCGTGACCTTCTCGTTTCCTCTGGCCGTCACCGTGTAGATCCTGTTGTGTGTCTGTGAGCATTCAGGCAGGACTAAATCCTCCCATATCAAGTGGCGCTGAAGCAGACAGCAGGCCAACAGCTCACCCAGGCGTGGAACGACTCTGACGATGCGTCCTGTGACGTCTCAGCGAGCAGGTCCACGCACAGGCTCATTATTTCACGATAAGCATTTTATTAACTGAACTCCTGCAGGAGCTTGATCTTGAAAGTCAAATTCATCTTTGATTGTCCCTCGAGCGGCGTGCAACGGGCTGACATTTCTTTTATTGTTTGATGTTTGCTTATCAGACATAAAAGTAGCTTCTGTACCATCAGAATGGTAAGTTATGGAAAAAAAATCCCATTGTTGATAAGACCACAGAAGCTACAGGTGTTGCAAAGTAAGAGCCTCACAAATAAAGTGCACAAGGACGTGAGCGCGACGAGCCCTTTAATAGAGTTTACCACCCTGCATTTGGATGCAGAAAGGATGATTCATAAAAGAAAGCACATTTCCATATATCTGTCTTTGAAGATGTATGGCTTCGCTTTGAAGTGAATACATTATTTTGGACAAAGAGATTCGATGGAACCGACTGGACTCTGAATACTAATGTGAGACTTAGCGTTGAATAACTTACAAACAGGGAAAATGTATTCTGTTCCGGTTAGTGCTGTAATAAAGGGGAAAAGCAAATCATGTAGAGTAAAAGGTAGCATGAGATTCCACAGATTTCATCTATTACTCACAAATATGGTTAGAATAGGACGAGTGACGGGCTGATCTGATCTGGGATGGATGTGTGAAGACGGATCTAAGTCAAAATATCAAAAAGTGTGAGATCAAATTCAGGTGTGACGCCACACCACTGCGATCTGCTGCGCTTGCTTGGCAGCAGCCACGAGCGCTATCTGAACACGTGCACGCAAAAATGCAAACATGGCGGCAAAGGCGGTTTTAACAAGCAGCCTCGGTGAGCAAACGATGAGGTAAGTTTGATTTTCCGCCGAACCACAATCAGAGAATGATTAAAGAAGGTCTTATGCATGGGCAAATGCTTCAAAGCAACTACTTAGAATTCCGAAATGTTTTTTTTTTCTTTCCCCCAGCTCTTGAACCCACCTGGAATCTTATGATGAGCTGCTCAGATATGGAAGCGTCACATGTACGCGTCCGTCGTCTCTTAACTAACTTGAAATAACATGAGAAAAAGAAGAGGAACCAGCCCAACCTCATCCCTCCAGAATCCTACCCGGGTTGAAACCTGGGCACAAGTCGTTTGCATACAGCACTATTTATTTTTTTCTCCTTTGCACAAAGCAAAGATGCTAAAAGTAGCCCTGTCCATCCGTAAATGCGGTTCAGAGAGAGAAAATAGCTCAAACGCTAAAACAGTAAACTGGGTCGTCGCTCTATCGAGATTTTGCGGCGCAACAGCGAATCAGTGTTTGTGGTTAAAAAAACAAACAAACACTGGATAAACATCGCAGCGTATGTGTTTATGCTGCCGAGCCGGCAAAGATAAAGAAACATCGGATATGTTGTGCTCGCCCCAACAGAAGCGCAGAGTTACACCACTTACGGCCTGACTTTATTGAAGGAGATGTCTGGTCATGGCGTGAAGGTGGAGAGGCTGCGTTCACGTCTTTGGGGCCCTCCACGCGCTAACCTCCCCTGGATGATTAATGGCAGCGTTTGTGTTTGTGTTCTGATCTGACGCAGCTCTCGTCCCCGCGTTCAACGCCCATTACCGCCAGGCTGGTGGCCCCGGGGTCGAGGGCCTTAATTTGCTGTTTGCTGAAAAGCTGAAGATGAGATCACAACAGATGTGTGAAAGAGAGCGGCCCCGGGGCCCTGTCTGGAGCCCGCCACGGGATACGCTGCCTCTCGCAGGTGTGTATATGTGTAATTTTAGGCCGCGCTGTGATGGGCTGGATCCCAGTGTTGTGGCTGGAAAAGGCCCGAGGACAGGAACTTGATCGAGGGAACACCGTGTGAAGTTCCGAAAGAAGCGCCTGCGGATCGAACACTCAAAAATGACGTGATTTGGGATAAAAAAAACCTCCACCCTTTGTAGTTTAGGATTAATAACGTAATCGTCGAACACGGTAACAAACCTGAACTATCAAACCCTTGAATTGTGAGGGGTTCTGAGTAAAAACGGCAGGATAGGTCTCATAACTTAATAACAAATTCTTTTTTGATTCAAAGCGCGTGACTTTACAGACAGGGTTAGCCGCTGAGCTTCATGTAGCGGAATGATGAGCAGCTTCAAACAGCTTTTGATCTCGACAGTGCACCAAGGGTGGGGCGGCGTGAACAGGTAATAAGATCTGTGCTGGAGACCAGAAATATTACACAATTCTGCAACAGGAAGGCAAGACCTGCCGTTAAAATAAAGTTCACCGGCAAGTTTGAAAACACGGCCATCGAACCTTGAGATAGCCTGCTGATGTTTGAGGAGATGGCAACACGACGACCGTGAGACGTCCACGGCAACTAAAAAATATGGTTTTATCTGAGTTTCTGGGATGTTTACGGAGACCAGAGGACAAATGTTCTGAGTTGTGTCTTCATGGATGCTGTGAAGACCTTCCAACACAAGGCTGAACGTTTCCATTACAAAGCCCAGCATTTCCATATAGAATTACACTTATTTACCTCTGAATGTTTGTATTTCTGCTGTTTGCAGGTAAACACGGTAAAGACAGCAGAGGAAGTTCACACGATGAACAGAAAAACAGCATTATCTTATTTACATTCTTGGAACCAGAGGAGACAGGGTGTACAGTCTTCAAGGCTTTGTTGTCCTGTGTATGCCTGTACACATTCCAGGAATGTGAAGAATGGGAACGAGCGACAAGAGAGGCAGTGTGTGTGAGGGTCTATCTGCTGGCCATCCTCTAGATTAGCCTCTTATCTGTTAAATGAGACGGTGCCGACAGATTTGGATAATAGGACTTTGGCTCGGGCAGTGCGCTGTCGGTGCCGAGCTCGGCTGGAATCGCAGAGCCTATGTGCCAGAGCGACGCAGACAGCCTTGGACCACGCAGTGGGTGGAAATGTGCGACCACATAATAGGCATCTTCGGATGCTGCCATTATTTCTCCTTGAATGTGAGCGGCGATCCCCCACCTGCCTCACACACTGAAAAAAGAATCAAGCTTCGGTTGGCACCCACATGTCACCTGTGTGGCTGTAATTTCAAGCCAGCTAGCATGGCTGGCTCAAAAACATCCTGTAGCTCTTAGTTGTGATTTGATCCGGCTTGTACTCTCTCTCTGCTTTGGCCAGCATCGCTAGATGAATTTGGGCATACCCCTGGGACCCAATACGGGATTGCTGTCCCTTCTGTCTGTTCCAACCCCAATAGTCCCCCGAATGCTAGGTGGATCAGGCGTGCTCACCCAGATTAAGGTGTCTTGCGCGCTAGGTGGGAGTGCCACTCACCGTCAGGTCCAATAGATGAAACTGGTGCACATTCCTGAGACCTTACAGGTTATTTACTAGTCCATAAATCTCTTATCCCTTTGAGAGCAGAAAACACGAGAAGGTGCTGTTTATCTTGGCCAGAGAGGTAACAGGAGAGGACAGACTCAGATTACACTCAGCATGCTTGTCACGTCGTGCACGGGCCTAACTCTTTCAAATATGTGGGCCACACAGACGGTTACCTGGAGAAAAGGCAGAGGGTTTCTACGTAAAAACATGTGAAGCTCTGACATAAATGCTGATACCTAATGTAGCAAAATGCTGATTGATTTTTATTTCATAAAGGCCGTTTCATTGAGTTTTGCTGTGTCATGATCAAGCACCGCTTCAGTATCAACGAGGATGAGGTAAAAAGGTGCAACACGTAACCCTGAACAGATAGCTGTGGTGGTGGACAAACAGTCACATTAATGTGCTACTTTGAGAAGGGATAAAGGCTGGCTAGCTTAAATGTGGTATCATTATTATAATGTGCAAAGGCTTTCCAAGGACTCCAACTTGGCTGAAGAATCAGATTACTGCACTGATGGATTAGGCTAAAGCTATTTCAGGCTGCTGCCGAGGAGACGCAATATGCATTTTCTGGCTGTTGGGAGAGATTTGAGTTGACTGCTCTTTATCGGGGTCACCCTGCGGACAGCGAGATTCCTCTATTTGCCGATGACGCTGTGATGTGTTTGTGTCAGAATTATGATTATTTGTCAGTGATAACAAAGCTATTATCTAAGTCACAGAGGCCATCGGGCGGGTTTTATCAGGCCTCCATTAGCACGGGCAGCTATGTTTGTACTTCGTAATGAAGTGGGCTCATCTGTCTTTAGAACACATGAGAGAGTGAATGCAAAACTCCTCTTCTGGTGGCCAAATCACAGCAATCCTTTTAAGAGGCCCTCATTGGCGTTTCATGTCAAGCTTTTCTCTAAATGAAACAGGCTAAAAATAAAGTCTGTTGGCGCCTATATATCACAAAAAAACTTTTTTGTGTGTTTTTATATTGTGGACTGAGTCTTAGAGGAGCTGTTTAAAGCAGTCTTCCACTGTGAGGGCAGCAAGATTGGCTCCATTGAGCATCTCACTACATACTCCCACACCCCACACCCAACACACACACACACACACACACACACACACACACACACACAGTGGTCCAATGGTCCGCTCAGCATAACCCTTCTAATAAGTCACTTGGAAGGAAATGTGGAGAGTCAGCTGATTCGTAATCCGCTCTTTTTCTCGGTCTGTGCGCACACATCGGGAGCCGGACCGATGCGCGCCGTCACACGAGAGCCTGGCGGGGAGATCACGGTCTGGCGGGCCTGCAGGTGTTGTTCTGCACACGTGTTTTGGCAAAGCAGGGAGCCGAGTGATGCATCCATGATCCGAGACACCCACTCACACACGTGTACACACATCAAATGGAGGAAATGCTTTTATGCCTGACTGAATTAGAAGTTTTACCAGAATTCTCCATCTTATCTGTCACAAGTTTGTTTGTTTTTTTTTTTTTTTTTAAGAGGTACTTTTTTTTCTAGGTTCTTCTCCATCATGTGCTCAGGTTTCTGTGTGTTTGATGTTTTCAGCAGTTTTGCCCTTCAGGCGCTAAAAATCACAGTTTATGACGGTGACAATGATGTCATCGCACAAATGACACCACATACATCACACAAACACTGCTTGCTGTCAAAAGAAATGATCAGAATGGCTGTGATTATGCGACTCTCTGATCGCATCGGCATGGTTTTTCATCGCCCTTACTCATTTTTCTGCCTCCTCCTCATTAACGCCTGTCACTCTGTCCTCTGTTCTTTCTTACGAGCCCCATAAAACCAACCCCTCTTCTTCAAGTGTTACTCCTGACAGGGTGCTTGGCCTATTTTAAAACTACGATAACGTCAGATAACATAACCAGCCATCTCAGCAGATAAGTGTCAACTTGTCTTTTGGTTCCATTTTTAAAGCCTGAATCTGCTCCGTTCAAACAATTAAAAAGGTATTTCTAAAAGAAGGAAACAATTTAAGCCTAGATTTCAAAATGTGACATCGGTGACATTAAATAATGTAAATAATGTCAGCCGCCAACGCTACATCCTTGAACTTTTGCACCGTTATCAGATGCAATCGCGTTTTTGATGTATCTTTTCTAAACGTGCCGCCGGGGTGGGCCGATAACCACCCCACCCTTCTCTTTGATGGCCTCGGCGCCTCCTCCATAAAACCGCCCCGCTGACGTTTGCAGCGCCTCAAGTTGGGTTTTCACGAGCGCTAATGCGAAAATCAATCCATCGACGGGCGGCGTGTTGTGTTGTCGGTAGAACACTGACAGCGTTCCTCACTGGCGCGAACACAGGATGACTCACCCGGCTGTTAATCATTGGAACACTGGACAAATATAACCTTTAGAACCTGAGCTGGCGAGCGGATGCAGGGACAAAGACGCGGTGTTGGAGGGATTCTGGTCTGGAGGAGGGGGTTACTTCTCCATATTTTCTCATCTCCCTTTTATTGAATCCAGCATTTTGGGCTGACCTTTGACCCTCCCGTGTCTCCCAACAATTCCCCTTCTTTTTTCCTGACTGGGCAGCATTTCCAGGCTTAGAGATGCAACGTCGGCTTCTAATCATCTTTCCCGGTCTCCTTTGTAGATTTACTGGGATTCACCCAGAATGTGTTCTGGTGCAGGAGCAAGACCTTCCAGAGTTATCCAACCAGGGCGTGAAGTTGGTTGTGGGCTTCATTAATTTAGACTCAATTTACCTTAACACCTTCCCATACCTGACAAAGTGCCCCCAGATACACACACACACACATGCACAGCCTTCTTCCATTGAATTAGGTGCTGTTAAAATTGGCACATTAGAAGTTCTCTTCATTACTCTGAAAGCTGCTCTCCTGTTTTTCTTCTGCAGCTTCTTTGCACTTATCAAGCCACACTGGAAGAGCCCCGGTAATACCTGCCGCCGTTTAATTATGGGTTTGTGGGGGAGGCAGTGGGGGGGTGTGGAACTCAACAATACAGCCTCTTTTCAAACCTGAGACGTTGCTGATTCCGTGTTTGGCTTCTTTGATGCAGGGAAGCAGTCGTTATTGTGACCTCGTCAGGTCCTCCAGCTTTGTTATTTTGACTGGACCTTAACTGGATCCCACCGGATTTTTCATTTTAGCCCAAACAAAGAAATATATTTTGGCCATAGTCCACCTCTGTCAACGTATTTAACTGCATTGTCACCTAATCTAATTCTAATATCATTGATGTTCTTCAACTAATGAATTGTCAATCCCAAAAACCTAATCATGCTTTCACATCCAAGTGCTACATTAAATTTTCAGACATTTTGTAAAAACCTTTTTCATTTTTCAAAAGAAAAAAGCCCAAAATTGAGCTTGTTTCTTATTTTTCTCCTCTATTTTCTCCTCTATTGTGCATTTTTCTTGTACATCATATCCCACTAGACTGTGATCAGACACTTTCATTAAAAATAATTTTCCCCCCGAAATAATAATTTAAAAAAGCTATTAGTTAGTAAACTTTTTTTTTTTTTATCAAAACAGCTGATCAAACTGGTTTAAATCTAATACAACCTTGGCAGCTGCCTTAAAAACAAAACAAACAAACAAAAAAAAAACAACTTCAGTTCTTTTCCATCTTTTTTCTCATGTCTTGATCTTTTATTCCTTCAACAGCTGCTGCTTAATCTTTGGTTTTGAGGAGCAAAGGCAGTCCTTGAGCAGATCACTACTGTCCCTTTCGCTCTGCAGAACTTCTAGTTTAATTCCTGTCCGATTTTTGAATCCCCTCGTTTTGTTTGATTCATTATTCTGACAACGCCTCCCTTCGTCACCTCTCCATATTCCCATTTTCGGTTCCTGACGTTGAAAAGGCTCATCCCCCCCTTCTTCTTTCCTGGGATCTTTTCACCTGCATGTGTTCAAACAAAGCGGAGGCGGAGTCGCACCAACGCGCCAGCACACACACTCACAGTCACACACACACACACGGAAACACACGGATCGGCCTCAACCTGTAAAACCAGACCTGAGGACGGAGCAGCCAGGGAGGGGTTGCGATCGACATAATCACAGTCAAGCAGCCGTGGCCGAAGCGGATCAGAGAGACGGAGTGTGGCCAGACACCCCACGGTCCTACACGCTCCACACCCGTCGGTGCGATGTTTAAGGGGAAATCGCACGTTTGATGGCGTTCTGCGTGAATCCGCGGCGATCTCCGGAGAGAAGAGAGCACATCGGCGGGGCGAGCGCTAACGTTAGCCCGCTAACAAGGTCAGTATGATTTCTGTGTTTGGGTCGTGATTTTGCCCCAGCGCGACTCAAAACAGCATCCCCCTCATCTTTTATTGTTCGGGGTATTTTACACAATTAGTACGGACTGGCGGGACAGGCCACGGGGGGGAGATCGGGCGGTTTTCTACGAGATTGCTGCTAGCTTGACGGATAGCCCCGTGAACGGTCTCGTCCAGTCGGTCTCGTTTGACTTCGGTGTTTGGCGATGAAAGAAAAAGCTAAGATGCGTCTCCTGGAAACGTTACGGGTACAAGTGCGGGCCGGCGATCATTTGTGAGGCAGAAAGGATCAGCTCAACCCGAAGGAGCGGATGTTTCGCGGACGCCCCAGCGGCGGCGGCTCGCTGCCTGTTTCCTCCTACAATGGAACAGGTGCACCTCTGCATTAGCGATGGTCGGACGGTCCTCGCAGCCACTTAATGGATTTACAGCTTTAGGGCGTAATACTCCATCACAGAGCTTATTTTGTGCGAGCTACTGAAATCATTCATTGAGGCTGAACTTTACAGGCAGCGTTATCTTTTAAAAGGCCTCGTTTGCACGTTCCACTTCGGCTAAACGTGGGTAGCCGAAAGGCCCTGATAGCTTAACCTAGTTAGCCTGAGTTAGCTGGAAAACAGCAGCGGGACAAATCTCTCTTTATAGGCAGGGAAGCCACCCGGCACCCCGTTTCAAACTTTAATCATATAATTATCATATACTGTCGATGTTTTTATTTTTGCCAAAGTAGCGTTGCGTGGTTGTGTTCTTTCCTCAATGTGAAATTGCACAGATTTGCGTCTCTTTCCAAATAAGCTTAAACATTCCAGCGTAGCTTCTTTGCTATCCAAAATCCCCAAGTTTTTCCAACCCCCCCCCCCCCTCCCTATTTTGAAAGGTGGTGGAATTGCTGGAAAAGCTGTTGATGTGAACTGCATGCAGAACTCTGTTATTCTCATGTCATCCTGCACGGTTCGTCCTAAACTCAGCCAAGGCTAATTTAAAGGCTGATTTAATGTTTCTTCTCTGGTTTCGTGTAGAGGACAAAGCAAGGGAAACATCCAGTTGCGAAGCAAGCTTGTCTTGTGGTTAATGTTTGTTATTCAGCTCATGCACTCAGTGGAGGCTGCTGGATGTGCTGCTACGTCAATTCAATTGGCCCCCAGTGCCACTGTGCATCACAGCACTAATTATTTTTGAGGTTTATTTTAAACCACAAACTGTAGGGTGGACACCTTGGTTGTGGATGCCCCGCTGTCCCCCCGAAACTGGCAGAATTCTGGCCTCTCTTTGGTGTGCCGGGATAGCCACCGAGAAAAGTGTCCTTTCAGCTGTTGTTTAGGTAAACGTTATATTCAGATTTTGTAGGGCATCGCTGCACCACCACAGCTCATCTCAAACACATTTCATATCCATCTTGCTCATTTGGATGTCAGAAGCTGCAAATCAACATTTACACACCTCATAATCCCTAATGAGTCTGGATATTACCAGGAAATGTGATAAATTGTAGGCCGTGTTGCTGAGAACTCACTGCGATACTACGATAGTCCTTTTTTTCTCAGTTGTGTGTGTGTGAACAGCCCGAGGTGATGTGCAATGCCTTTTCTGAATAAATTAAGCTTATGGGCAAATCTGTTTTCATGTTGAAACTTGTATTAACATATTAACACAAAGCGGAAGCATATTTTTGTTTTCAGGTGATGTATCGCCGGCTGGTGAAGACTTATCCTCTATTCTTTAATAATAAAAGGGGGTGGGGGTGGAAAAACCAACTTTCTGACTCAGGAGCTGCAGATAAGCCTTATGTCCCTACCTGGCCGATGGGACCAGTAAGAACGGCAAATCTCTGATTCCGTGAGGCAGGAAGAAGGGTGTTTGTCTGATAACCGTGCATTTTAAGAATAAAAACCAGAGTCGGCGTGCCACGCTGGCTGTGCCCCAGTAAAGCTGGGTTTTTCATATGAGAGCACGAGAGCAGATGGAAGCGTGTGGGCTGTTATTGTAAAAGGAAGTACAGCAGAAGATGGACTGCATTAACATCACGGGGAACAAAGTAGGTCTTAGTAATAGGAACCGAGCAAGTTAATGGGGAGTTCTTTATTGATTCATGTGCTCATAGATAATTTTACCTACAAAACCGCTCGCGGTGTTTTTCAAACACAGATCTGGTCTTTATGTGGCACCATTTCAATCTAGTGTTTTAATTTGGGATCTTTGTAGACTCTTGTCTTTCTTTCCAGTGGCGAACGACACGGCCGCTCATCTGTTGAGCAGTCTCCTCCCGCTGTCCAAAATATAGCTTCAACACCATGAATCATAAAAATTCTTACTACTTCCAAAATTACTAACACGGTGACATAAAAAAAAAACCAAAGTTACCAGCGGTCAGAGACAGTAAGGGTGTTTATTAAGACCTTTTATTAGATTTCACCTTCCAGGCTTGATGTTTTTTAGGGGCCGGCCAGTACGTTTGTCAGTTTGACGTCAGAGTCTTTTAGCGTACGGGCATTAGGATTCAAGGCAACTGGATGACACCCGCCCCACACACAGACACACACACACACACACACACACACACACACTCCCCCCCACCCCCCACATCTGTGCCTGTTCCAGAGTGCTACAGGTTTTGGTTTGACTGTAGTTACACAATGGAGACTCCTATTCAGGCCCGAGGCACCTGATTAAATCTTACAAACCATGAAAATGTGAGGCGTCTTGTGTGAAATGCTATTCCAGAACATGCCAGGACAGATGAGGGAAGATGGGAGAGACATGGAGGTGACCCTGCACATGCTTTCTATCATGTCTACCAATGAAAATATGATGCCGCCAGCTCAGATTTACATCAGCTGGCACATACATCCCTCTGCTCATCTTCTGCTGCCTTCTCGGCTTGTACCTGAATATTTTTTTAATCATTTACTTAATGAGAAGCATGTTCTAATTTATTTCATGGCGTTCCCATTGCTGTTTCCCATGGTAACGGCATCTGAGTGTAGCTGGACCAGTAATGCAGCTAGCATGTTTGTATTCGCTGCCTTTGACGTGTTCTCCCCTGTCTGTTTTTTGTGTGCTGGTGTGTTTTGTCCCGCTCATGCAGCTGGCTGTCATGAGCGTCTAACAGGCTGTCAGAGACCTCTTCATGGATCACAGAGGACAACAGAGACAACGCGCTGCATCTGCGAGCTTGGCCAGCGAATAGGACGTCTGACCCACAAGCATATCATCAGAGTGACTCCGGTGCACGCGGCCTCCTAAGTTGACGTTGGTTGGACAACCCACAGGCCCGTTGCTATGCACTGCACACTCAGAGGCGTGAGCTGGGAGGACGCTGGGAGCAGAGGTCTCCGCTTATGCAGGACTATCCCTCTGCTGGTGGGGCTTCTGCTCGCCGTGGTGCCGGGCGCCGCTTCCGAACAGGACGGCGAGACGGTGGTGGAGATGATATCTGTGGAGCTGGAGGCCTCCATGCAGTCCTCCGTGCTGTCGGAGCTCCAGGCGGCGGCGTCTTTGGTGGGCGAGGGGCCTTCTGCAGCCCTCCCGGACTGCCCTGCGAAGAGCGGCGCGGTGCACGGCGACATTCCCGACTCCTCTGCGGTGGTGGGCCAAGCGTTTCAGCTGAGGATTCCATCAGGACCGGCCAATGGCAGCTGCAACATCGATGTGAGTAGACGGAAGAACGCACGGGGGTTAAAAAAGAACTATAATACCAACGCTGAGCAGAGGCAAGCAGGAGCTCTGGTTTGGATAAGCGGCTGTGTTTAACATAACCTAAAATGGAGTATTTTTAAAAAATAAAGAACCAGAGGACAGAAAAACAGCAGCGTGACCTTCTGGGTCTGGGTAACATCGCAAACAAAACCCGAGCATTCACTACCTTCACTCCTTATTTTTATATTCAGTGAGCTTTTAATATCAAGGCAGGCCCGTTTTATTACCTGTTGTTGTAAAAGAAATATATGCTTATCCCTTCAATTCTGTTGATCGTAGGTGCTAATTAAAGATGTGGGAAGGGGCATCTGGACTTGTGAATGAAATAAGATTATTATTGGTCCAAGTTTGATGTAAAATGACATCCTGTCACAGTAATAACTCTAATGGCGGTGACTCACACCGAGTGTGAATAGAAGCTCGCTCTGCTTCCTGCTCGTGTGTGGCAGGGTTTGATAAACTGAATGGGAGATAGGGAGGTGGCGAACGCAGCGTTGGACTGGTAAAGATGTTTGAGAGATTTTTATTTCCATTTCTCCTTTTTTTAAAAAAATTGCATTCCATTTTAGTGGCGGATATCACTAGTATAGGATCGTCTTTAGTATAGATTTTACCTCGTGTGGAAAATCAAACTTGGTGTGTTCCATTTTTGGAAATTCAAATATTGGAGTATTTTTCTCAGAACTGTCCCTCAAGTATAAACTGGTAATTGTTTTTTCTTTTTTCTGTAGCTGACTGAGATGGGGAAGGAGACTTTACCCTCCTGGCTATACTGGGACCAAGAAAGCTGCACTCTCAGAGGTTTAGCGCTGGAACAGGATAAAGGTGTGTACCATATCACGGCGTCTGGGGAGAAGACGGCTGAAAAGATGGGTAATCGCGTGCTCCCCAGCGCGGCCTTCTCTGTGGAAGTATATTCCGAGGATAGAGCGGACACGGAGCCAGCCCTGCTCATGCTGCACGCTGACGGTGGCGGCGGAGCTCAGCCTCTCACCTGTAGCCCCGAGGCGCCTGTCACCGTCCTCACCGTCATCCTGGACGCTGACCTGACCAAGATGGGAGCCGAACAGAGGGTGGCCTTACTGAGCAGCATGAGAACATTCTCGCACATGCCCCTGGAGCACATGAGGCTGGTCCCCGTCATCAACAACCGCTTGTTTGACATGTCGGCTTTCATGGCTGGACCGGGGAACGCTAAGAAGGTGGTGGAAAATGGGGCGCTCCTGTCCTGGAGACTCGGGTGTGCCCTCGACCAGGGCAGCGTCCCCGACATCAGCAGCGTCCAGTTCTCGGCCAAGGACGGGATCATGTCTTCCAGGTTGGGGTATCCCGTGGTTGGCTGGCACATCGTCAACAAAAAGGTCCATGGAGTGAAACGAGTCAGGAGGCAGTTGTACAACACTCCCACTCATGTCCCGTCCCTGCTCCCCCCAACTACTCACCCAGAACCTCCCGTACGTGTTATTCCCACCCCCACCTCACCCTTAATCGCCCCAGCGACGGATAACTCCGCTCCCCCTGTCCGAGGCCCTTTGCCTCTTCCAGTGAAGCCCACTTTGAGGGTCAGAGATCAGATAGCCCACACCCCGGTGTCTGGACCTCCTCAACCTACAAGAGTACTGGGAACTACGAGCACCATCCCTATCCAGCCCACCATGACCCGACCTACGATCGTAGAGGCCACTGCTCAACCAACCCCGCCGGGAACCACCAAAAAACCCAGACCTTCAGCCACAAGGAAACCCAAAAAGCCCAAATCGTCCACCCCAGCTCCCAGGGAACCGAAATCTACAACACCTAAACCACCCAAACGCACCACTACTGTGTCTTTAGCTACAGACGTCAACCAAAACCCACAAATCCGCAACGCCATCGATCAAGTGAACGCGTGGGTTGGCACCTACTTTGAGGTTAAGATCCCTCCTGATACGTTCTTTGATAAGGAGGACGGCACGACCGACAAGCTGCGCTTGACCTTGAAAAAGACGCCCAAAGAACCCGTGAGTGAGACGTCCTGGATCCAGTTCAACAGCACCATCCAGCTCCTGTACGGCCTCCCAGAGGAGCAGCACGAGGGCAAACACGAGTACTTCATGCTGGCCACCGACAAGGGTGGGAGGAGTATCATGGACGCATTCGAAGTCCAGGTCAACCGGTGGTCCAATAGTGACAAACCCTCAGCTGTTTTCACGGCTCGTTTTCACGGCGACGCCAAAAGTCTCAGCGATGATGTCCAGAAGAAGATTCTCCTGACCAAAAAGTTAGCTTACGCCATTGGCGATCGCAACAGCAGCACCGTCACCCTGAGGAACATAACGAGCGGGTCCATCGTGGTCGAGTGGACCAACAACAGTCTTGTGCAGAACCCGTGTCCGAAAGACCAGATCGCAGCCCTCAGCAACAAGATCTCTGATCCCAAAGGGACGCCTAAGGTGGCCTTCGTCAAAGCCATGGAGCCTGAATTCAAGCCCATCAGCATCTCTGTTCGTGGCACCAACAAATGCCAGAGGTACACCTTCGTACCGCCGGGCGAGCTGCCAGCCACCGTACTTCCCACGGCGACGCCGTCGCCGGGGACGGGCCGCAGGAGCAGCGATGACGTTTACCTCCACACGGTGATTCCGGCTATAGTGGTGGCAGCGCTGCTGCTGATAGCCGGCATCATCGCGATGGTCTGCTACCGCAAGAAGCGCAGGGGCAAGATGACCATGGAGGAGCAGGCCACTTTTATCAAGAAAGGCGTCCCCATCATCTTTGCCGACGAGTTGGACGATTCCAAGTCTCCTCCGTCCTCCAGCATTCCGCTTATTCTTCAAGAGGAAAAGCCCCCGCTCCCCCCTCCGGAGTATCCCAACATGGCCGGCCCCCACAGCACGCTGCTCAACCAGGATCGGCTGGAGGAGTATTCCATTTATCACGACGACGACCCCAACGCCCCTCCCTACCAGCCGCCGCCGCCCTTCACCGTCCCTATAGAGAGCAAAGGCTCCCGGCCCAAGAACATGACCTCGTACAGGTCCCCGCCCCCCTACGTGCCCCCCTAACACACGCTGAAGCTTCCCGTTTGGAAAGCAGGGGCGATGTATCGATTCTAGATAAAAACATCGGTGAAGGGGCTGACTTTGTAGAGGGGCGGGCTGCCAAACCCATATATCCGCCATGACGGAGGAGACGTCGTATTGTACAATTCTACCACTGGCACCCGGAAAATGGACCGAGAACGGTTTGTTTGCCCCCCCCCCGCTGTCTTTATGTTGTCCTTCAGATCTGCTTTAGACTTCTAGCATCTTTTTTTTTTTTTGGTCTGTTTTTTTTTTTTTGCCAAGAAGAGTCCGTTTTATCTTTAACAATGTTCTACTTCTATTGTATAGAAAATTAATAAAGAAGCAGGAAAGACTGACGCCCATGGGGCCTTTTGAACAGATGTCACCATGACAACAGGCTCTCACACGAGGCTCTCACAATGTTGATCTTTATGAGTTCAATATCACGTATATCTGTCCTTTCGCTAGGTTTACGAAGATTTTGCACCTGTTATTTCAAGAGGGCGATGTAATAAGAGCCAAAATGAAAGCATGGGAAATCTGTCTCCACAACAGTCCATTTTTCAGACACCGTCTCGACTCTTTTTCTCCTGCGCTTCGCTCCCTCTTGGCAATAACATGCAAGCCTTGCACTTATGCAAATTCTTGTTAAACCTTGCACTACGTGTCTCCAGCAGAATCCCAACGGTGCGCGCTGGTCCGACGACCAGAAACAAACCACTAAAGATCTTTAACATGGCCGAAAAACTCCCAGGCAGATCGCACCTGTGGCCGACGTAGGCTCGTTCCGAAGGAGAGGGTTCTGTGAGGTCACTGGATCCACTGTTGCCACGGTGACGTCTGTGGTCACAAGGCGAACCTTGAGGGATTTGCCACAACAATAACAAAGGTCCGGTGATGCTAAGCTACGGTTCACAGCAGAGGGAGGCGGCGATCCGCAAGGCTGCACCGAGGCGCTGCGCCCGTCGGGTCAGACGCGGGGGGAGGGAGGGGGGTGTACATAATGGTGTGCCTGTGAAATTAAACTCCATAATGTTAGTGTTTTATCGGTAAACCTAGTCTGAGGGGGGGGTGGGGGGGTGGGATCAAGAAATCTTTTTATTTTTTAAATGGTATGTCTAGATTTATGATCACAATCACGAGAAACAAAAAAAACACCAAAAAAAATTATGGTTTGTAAGGGCACAAAAAATGTTTATCTGCCCATCACCCCTTAAAAAATTAAAAAAAAAAAAAAGAGCTCGGTACGGTGGGGAATAAAGAGTCCACAACATGTGATTTATGTACATTTCATATCTGATATCACTATAAGAAAAAAGGTTAAAATCTAATGTTTTTACTGAGTTTTTGATACAGTCTAAACTTGTTTTATGAAAATATATTAATAAAATGTAATAATATTTGTAAAGCCTCAAAAATTGTGTTTTTTTTTTTTTATTTTATTTTATTTTTTTCTAGATAAGATGGAAGTGACGGAGGTTTTAAAGCCGCGGGCTGGCGACATCAAGAGTCTCTTAATAAACTAAGCCCACATCCGATGATCCTGCAGAGATTGTGCTTGTTTTTTTCAGCCTGTTTCAGCTCTGCTCTCCAATCTGGGAGGAGAAGTATCAATGACTGACTCGCGTCGTGCCTGACTGTTCTGCAGAAGACGGCTCGTTTGTGAGTGGTCAGACTGAAGCTGAAGGATTTTAACCACTTACTAGTTACATTAGGTCTTAAAACTTATATTTACGTATTACTGTGTTCATTTTTTTAGTAGTACAGGCTTTAAATTCCATATTTTCTGAACCCCCTTTACATGCTCGACTTAATTTGCTGTTGTTTCAAGCTCCAGGTCCTTTGAACTTTGACCCCAGAACACCCTGTCACGGTGTCTTAACCAGATGTCAATGATTCAACAGCAGTGGGGAAGGTCGTGCGTGTGGACCACTGGCTGCTAATACAGTAGCATTTAATGGATGTGGATCAGGTTCTATTTCACCCTTTTGATCTCACTTCATCAACAGCCCACATCGCTCATCAATAATGCAGGAGGAGGGAAAGTTTATGTGATGAAAAATGTATAAGTGGAAGCCTGGAGGAGGCTGGGGGAGCCTGCAACTCAGATCCAGCCCTCACGTTCCACAGCTTTTCACTCCCAAATTCATCTGAAACGAACACAAACACTCTGCCTTCCAATTATTGGAAACTGCTGGGTGCACTTGTGCACGTCCACATCCCGTGTTTACGTTTGCCTTTGCAGACCCTCCTCAGAGCAGCGTGTCGGGGGGTCACCATCGTTCCAAAGGGGATCGCTTCGTCGCACCAAGCTTCCGTCGCAGGCGTGAGGATTATTATTTGTTCTGCATGATGTTACTGGCACAAATGTGGCTTTTGATGAAGTAAAGAATAAACTAATCAGTCTTCTGCACCCACCCTGCTGCCTCAGAAAGCTCCGCGGTGCTTCACTGTGGAAAAACAAAAGCGGAATATGGTGGACGTCGGCCAACAAATGTGACTACAGTTCGGAAAACATTGACTTTCTTTCTTTTTTTTTGCCTGTGAAACAGGATTTCATTTTATAATGTTCATGAAATATTCAGATAGTTGCTCTGAGCGCAGCAAATATCAGACAAAATGAGTCCCAAAGTGAGTTTTCATTGACTTTACACTTGAATATTTGGTCTGTTCCGCTTTTGCAGCATTTACATCAGCATTTTCCGCTACAACAAAGAAAACCATTAGCTTACATGCTAATAAAGTAATTTTAGAAGAAAATCGGGAATAATTGTTTGATTACATCCTTTAAACAGTCATTCACAATCCTGACAATTTCCCCCTGTCAGTGGCTGTAGCGCCATCTTGTGGAGAACAATAATTCCAATGTTTTGTACCATTAACGCTTCTTTTTTTTTTTTCCTGCAGAATCTGGAGCCTCATCAGGGAGTAGAGAGCTCTTCTGCTCCTCTCCTCCTCTCCTCTGCCGGTGGTTCAGATCTTTTCTGGGGCAGCACCGTGGGAATGTTCTGCTGCAGCTGCAGGAGAAGCGGAACACGGGCTCGCTGCGGCCGCTAGGGGGCAGTAGCGCCCCACCGCGGCTCTCCCCAACCTCCGCACCGGGTTTTAGTGGCGCAATTAACCCTCAGCTGAAGTAAACACACCTTAAAAGTGACAATTATCGTTTATCAGACACTACGACATGTACGCGGGCAGAGAAAATCTGTCATAGACAAACACACATTTTTACCCTCCATATGTTACAGTAATACTACAATACGGATGTTTTCCTTCTATTAAAACACTGCATCAAAACAGGAGGGGGAGCATGGATGCTCGTCTCTTGATATTAAAATGTGTCAGCTCCCGCTTTAAGTCTCCTTCCTAATTAGGAAGTCAGATAAGTTGCAGCGAGTGTGAGATGCCATAATTCAGGGACAGACTTGGAGTTTAGACTAATTGCATTTTGCTGCTTATCTCATAAATTAGATCCATCCCAGAGCTGGAATAGAAATTCCCGTCCTCCCCGCGGGGGGTTTAGAGGAGTGACAAAGCAGTGATGCTGTGTTGGGGATGGGGGGAGTTATCAGTCACCAGATGGGTGGAGGTGGAGGGAGGCGTGAGAGGCTGGTTTGTGCTGGCTGCTTCTCTGGAGTTTGACATGAGGAGGCTGGTTTGTGCTGGCTGCTTCTCTGGAGTTTGACATGAGGAGGCTGGTTTGTGCTGGCTGCTTCTCTGGAGTTTGACATGAGGAGGCTGGTTTGTGCTGGCTGCTTCTCTGGAGTTGACGGTGTGGCCCCAATCTGAAGCTCCAACCTTCAGCAGCGGCCGCAGGTGCCGCGACTTGCGGTCATTGGGAGGGTGGGGGTGTGACAGGGAGATCTAGTTCAAATGTCAGCCCAGATCCCAACTGAATCTACCTGTTGTGCGTGTGTGTGTGTGTGTGTGTGTGCTGTGTGTGTGTGTGTGTGTGTGTTAGCTCTAAATGATCCAGTAGACTGGCGGGGTCTCTGTCGCCGGGTGCACCGTGCAGCGCCGTCTTTTGCGGCGTGCGAGACACACACGAGCGGCTCAAAATAACCCGGACGAGACTGGCTGGGCCCCTGTGTGTGTGTGCACTGCCGCTGCCATCTGCGCTGACGGAGTGTGCATGTGATTCGAGCGGCTGCGGCTGGCGCCGCTCGTGTGTGCTGTGTGTGTGTGTGTGTGTGTCCCACTCGTGGGATCAACACCCCAGAGAGCAGAATGAAAGAGGCTGGGTCACAAGGTGGAAGGAGCGCAAGCTGAGATGAGATGCCCACGTTAGCGCGCGAACATGCGCGATGATGTCACGTGTTCAGCGAGGCCAGTGGACAATGTCGACGAGGGCCCTGCATCCAGTGCACACCGCACACACACTCATAGCCTGCATAGAAAGGTCAGTCCATAGAACTAGAACATCTTGGTGTGTGTGTGTGTGTGTGATGCCTTCATGTTCCTGTCGTCCTTTTTAGCCCTTTTACTGCGCCCGCTCGAGCTTCTCCTGCTCATTCCTCACAAAACTTTAGTTCTAATTAATAATTTATTTGATACCAAAAGCGCCGTAAGGAGAGATGTCCTTGTTAAAGCGTCCAGGTCACACGCAGAACCCAACTCGTGAATTTCTGACCGGAAACGGATCCGTTTGGGACGCCAAAGCGTGAACGGAGGACTCCTGCTGTCGGATTAGGATGGTGTGCTCAAGTAGCTTTGAGGAACCAGCGCTGGGTCCTAATCTCGCACGGTCTCGGGACTGTCCCGTCAGGAGAAACGATCACACGAGGTTGGTGATGGAGCGCCTGGATTAAACCGGCCTTGATGGGTGTGTATGACACACACTTCAGGCGGAGGAGACGGAATCCATCACCCAGCAGAATGTTCCACAGATTAGGCCAGGAAGTAACACCAGACAATGTGTTTTTATTCAAATTTCCAGGAGCGAGTTGGATCTTTTATCATCCCAGACAAGCGCCTACGTTACCCAACGTGAGATCTTTCCCTGACATGTCATGTGAAAATTTAGTCAAGTCATCTTCAACTGTTATTGCAGTCCATTAACTCCATTGTGAAGATACATAATTGATGCAGCCTTTGGGTAGAGTTTAATCAAATGGAGAGCGCTCCACACTCCACCAGCGACTGAAAAATGAGACGCGCAATTCTCGGCAATGTAGTTTGCGTCGTCGGACCATAATTCACCTTTTGAATTGATTCATAATCATTGGACTGCACACTTCTTGCACGGTGCCCAGAGCCAGAGTCATTGCCTCCGAAGGCAGACTTCATGCCGGGGATTTATGGACCCGAGTCATGAACCGTTTTTGAGGAGATAACTCGAAATAAGAGCAGACGATGGTTGCTAGAATCTGAAAAGCAAACGAGTGGTGTGTGGTGGAGGGCTCGGCCTGTCATCTTGGCGTTGTTTGAGGCTGAGTTCCGTCACTGGCGCTCCAACCATCCGTTTCCATTGTGGAATTTTGCTTCTCTTTAGGCATTTACGTTTCTTTGAAATGTCCGTGTTGTGCGTGGGATGATGAAATGCATTGTTTAAGCCACGCTCCTTCAAATCCAGGCCTTGCCACTCCGGTCGTATTTCAGCGTTAGCAAATGATCTATCCGGGTTTAAAAGCTACTGGTTTTTGTTTGAACCTGCACTCTTTTCTTCTCAAGCATCTGGAAGCGGTCTACAGTGCGGAAAAACAACAACAGAATAAAACAAAACACACGCCAAACACTTTATTTTCACCGTGGACGCATTCTTTTCCGACAGGGAAGAAATTAGGGGAAAGCACCAGATTAGTGCACCCTCTGGGGCACGGCTTGGGGGTAGCATTTGTCGTGCTCGGCTGTCTCAGTAACACAGCAGTCACACAAATCTGTGAAGTCAGATATGTAATTGTCAAATAATCATTATCTGGGGACCAAGCCGGAATTAGAAGTTTGGATATCGGAGACGTGGGAGGAAGGAGACAACGGGAGCGAGCCCAAACAGCCATTCCAGAGGAATCAACACGCACTAAATCCCCCCAGCTAAGATAAGTGAAGATAAAGGAGGTGACGGAGCTAATTGTGTACTGTCAGAATCCATATCTCCAGCCACTGCCAAATGAGCAAATTTCCCATGTATTCTCCCCACCCGCCCGACCGGCCCCCCGGAGCAGCGATGAAAGAGAGATGAATAAATACCAGGAGAAGCTAATGTGATGAGAATGATGCCTGCTCTCTGCTGCTGATTAAAAATGCAATAATGCGGCGGGCACGTGCGCACCGAGAGCACAAGGACGTCCTGCACACGCACGGATGTAAAAGTCATTTATTCAGAAGGGAAACAAGGTGTCTTTTGTGGCGAAACGAATATTTTAGCCGCCTGCTAAGACACCTTACTCTGAGGATAATTAGCGGAGGAGAAGCAGACCTAGTGATTCATATTTAACCAGTGGCAAATATAGTCAACCACTAATTAACACAAGCTGTGTCACAGTGTGTGTTAGTGCAGGGACACAAAGGAAGGAGATGGGATGGGTTAAACAAAAGGCCTAACCGGAAGGCTTTTGAGTGTAAGTTGCAGCGAGGAAGGAATAAGAACAGTGGGATTGTCTTCATCCGTCCCATGTTATAATCGGGCCTCGGATGGTTTCTGACGGGAAGCAGATAAGGTTTCACTCTGGCTGGAGTTGGATAATTGGACATTTATGGAGCGATAGGGAGAGCCCAGGGCCCAGGAGCCATGAAAGAGAGCTAATCTAGAGCCAGCATCAGTAAATTGTCTGTGAAAGAGCGAATCAGGAGTTCTGACAAGATAAGGGAGGGCTGCCTTTAAAGGCAGACCTGGACCCATGAGGAAGAGGGCGGCGTGGAGAGGCTGATGTCACATGACGAGCACCGCGGTGAGGCGTTTTATACCTCAGCGGGGTCACCTTGCCATCAGAATACGGTCATGCAGTCCTTTGGAAACTGTATCGGCATTTTTTAAAATGGTCTTTGACACCTAAAAAAAACCATAAAATGATATAGATAGGTAGATAAAATGGAAATTCTAAAACTAAAACACTAAAACTAAATGAACTACGACTGTAACTATAATGTTCAGAAACTCTGTTGAAGTAGGATTAAAAAAAAAAAAACCAAAACAGTCTTATAGAGATAAAAGACACAGTCACAGTGCAACAAAATGCAATTAGCCTGCATTTAATCATTCACACTCTGGTAGCTGATGCACCCACACACTCGTCAGAAGTAATAGATTCATACACTGAAGATATAGTTTTAGGAGCTAGTTTGGAGCCTTGCTTAAGGAAACTTCAACACGATGGTTGCAGGAACCTGGGATAGAACAAGCAACTTTTGCATCCCCGAGCTTCACAAACACACAAAACTGCAGCTGCAAACAGCATTTGAACCACAGCTGTGACCCTGCGGGGTCCGCCGACTCTCAGACACCGGTGGAATATTTGCTCCCAGCCTTGTTGGAGTGTGTAAATGAGCGAGAGGAGAGAAGGTCCAATGAAGTGTCTAAATGTTCAATCCCATTCCTTCGCCACGCTCTCTGTGTGCACGCTCGTCAGCGTGGCCAGCCTGCCTGCTGCACACTTTAAAGAGATGCTTGAGAATCTCTTGGCCAGTTTCAAACTGAACCAGCGTCTGACAGTCTTGGGAGTCTGAAATATTCACGTCTCCGTGGAGGAGGGCTGTCAGTCGGCTGTGATTAGTTTTCCTCCGTTTGATGTTCTGTTTTTTTCCTTCCCGTCTGATTATCTAGGTACACCACTGCAGAACAGGAGCAGGCTGAGCAGGTGGGCTCCCCAGGAGGGGAGGCGAGGGAGTGGGCAGAATTTGGAGCTTGGAGTAAACTATACATCACTCTTTTCTGGAGGAGGGTTCTGGTTAAAAACTCCCGCTCCAAATTCTGTCTTTGGAATTTCCCCAATATTCCCACCCACAAATCAAAGCATCGCTAAATGTCCACAACCCAAACACGACTTTCAGTTTTTACTGCCTGTTTTTTCTTTTGCTGAGCTGCAAATCTAGCCTGTGCTCAGCCCTCACTGATTACTTTGCACGCAGACGCTGACACGCCATTAATTTGGCGAGGGCTGGGCGGGGGGGGAAGCTAATCTTAATTGGGCGTAAGTGGGATTTTTCTTGGCCGCTCGCAACAGAAAATGACAGACTGAGTGTGTGAGAAATAAAGCCCATCTGGTCCCGCAGGAGCCGAGCAGGACAGCAGACAAATGGAAAGAGAAACAACAGAAAAACCTGTGTGAGGAAGGACCTCGCTCTCTTGCTTTCTCTGCCTCTTTCTCTCCTGCACACGGGCAAAAAAGTGAAATCAGCATCCCTCGGTCATATATCATCTGTCCTTGAAGCAGCCTGGAGAAAGATGCATCCCACATGAAGAAACACAAGTCTTTCATGCGCGACCTAATCCTGTTTTATTTTATGTAATCATCAATATTGAAAACAGTAGCATTACGCTCGCAGGCAGGCCCTGGAATAAAGAGTGGTTAGTGTGTAGAGACCTGGTCATCACTCGCACAAATTGACCTGACATGTTAGATTATTCATGCCTGGGATTGGTGGCGAGAGTTGGAAGAAGCGAGAGGGAGAGAGAGAGAGAGAGGAGATGTCTAAAGAATCAGCCAGTGGATGCCCTCTCCTCTGGCAGGACCTCATTTCATCTGCATGACAGCAATGCTCACAGCTCACTAACGTGCTCAGTCACTTTGGCATGGGGGGGGGGGCAACTGTAAATGTACACGTGGCCTTTCCAGCAGCCCAGAGAAACTTCAAAATGCAATAAATGCACTACAGGAGAAGAAGAAACACACACACACACACACGCACATGCATACACAGACGCACATAAATAACTATGATATTCTGTCCGGTTTCATTGTAGAAAAGATAACAAAATGATTTTTATTACATATTCATCATTTGACAGACATCACAACATACTTGCATGATTGCTCTGATATTTATGCTTCCCACACCATAATTTATCATAATATACCCAATACCAAACTATAGAAAACAAACATGCTTGCAGGTACAGCAGGGAGTCAATTCAACAACAGATTAAAGCCATATTCCTCATTTCAGACCAGTCCTGGGAAGGAAAACAAACTGCAGAAGGATGCTGAAGCTCATTATCATTTTCAGAATTTATTTCTCTCTTTTTTTGTTGGTTTACATCAAATAGAACAGACATACATTGGCACATGCAAAGTGAACACTTTGTGGTGCTTTTTCATAACCATCCAGATTCAATTGGACAAAGACTGGATATCTAGTTTTTTTTTTTTTTTACTCCAAACATGAAAATACTCTCAAATATTTACAAAAAAAATAGTTATTAACAATGTTCATCACTCGAACGTAATCATCGCCAGGGATTGATTGTGTTTGTGTGGCAAAACGAGAACTGTGTGTGTGGCAGAGTTATTAAAATCAACTGCAAGAAAAAGAGGCACAGAAGAAGAAAACCACTTAAAAAACAATACGGAGCAGAAACTCAGATAATGGGAACCCCAAGAGAATATGGCTTTAATGACATTTCAAATGAAAACATCTTAAAAGCAGATCCACTGCCCTCTTTTTTATTTTATTTTATTTTATTTTTTACTTTTGCGGTCCTCCTCATTCAGAGTGACCCCATGTAGCAGGCAAGTTGTTCTCCTGGGGAGCGAAGGGGGCCACGACACAAGCGGAACACAAACCTACAGTTTTGCCCATGAGGCCGACCCGACACTGGCCTGGACCCATGATTGGACCCTTTCGGGACTCGTGCCTGGATGACGCTCACAGTCCCGGAGTGGATTGGAAACTGCAGTTGGTGCTGGGATGCCCGCGCTCTCCCCTTCCCCCGCACTCTTTTATTTTTTCCACAATCTTGACGGGCTTCCGAGAGGATCAGATCCTGAGGTTGTTGTAGCTCACGTATGTTTTCTTCGTCGCTTGACCTGTGGAAGGAGACAGAGAGATTAACCTTTACGTTGTGAGGAAACAAAGCAGAAGATGCGAGTGCATTCCTTATCTGCTTTGGTAAAAACAGCGAAAAGACCCCTCCTCCGACTGGGACGTGGATTCTTATCGCCAGCTGTGCTCAATCACCAGCAACAGATTCTCCTCCAATGTTTCATTTAAATTCTCAAAGCCCGAGTGTAAAGACTTGGTTTCTATTTTCAGACGCTAACTAGTGTTGGAGGAAAAACACACAAACACCATGCAAGTGAGCACTGAGCAAATGCTAGGGCATGCAACGTGATCCCAGCCTGGATTGCCATGGAAACATATCAGAACGTGGCTGACTGCCTAGGTGCCTCTGTGTGTTTGTGCACTGTCTGTGTGCGTCCTATTATATCTGTTGTTAAAATAACTCGTTTGAGAATCAGAGCTGCAGACGGGAGGTGATCTGAGGTTCTGCTGGGTTCACGGTGACAAGGCTGAGCCGAATCAAATCCCGTGTTCAGAAACCTTTGCTGCGATTCTGCAGTAAAAGGTCAGGGAATTTTTTTGAGAAGGTGCCCTTTGTCGTCTCCTATGTTAGGGTAGAATCAGTGGGCATATCACTATTGTCCTTTCTTTAAACCGACAATCCTTTTTTTACTTTATTGGAAAAAATCCTATAAATTCAAATTTTACTGCTTTAGCGTTGCTATGGTGACCAACTCCCATGGGTTACACAATTAAAGTCACACCATCTCTTTACAGCATTGTGCAGTCTTGGCCTTCCTGTATGATGAATAAAACATTCGTAAATATTCATCAGATTCTTCCTGTAAACCAGAAATAGACGTCGGGCTCTAGTTTAGTTATCCTAGCAAGACGCCGCGTGCGTATCTGTCACTCGGAGACATCCACCCTGCATCTCCTAAATTCTTCTGTTTTGTTCATCCCACATTTTTTCCCACCGCACTCGTCATTCGTGATGCCATATTGATCTAGAAAGCGTGATTTTGACTGCGCGGCGTGGTCGATGTGAATGGAAAGAAAAAAAAAAAAAAAGCTTCTGATTTCTGAAGAACCCCGACGCCTCTTGGATGCATAGTCAGGAAGATTTTACATCATATCAACACCCTGGTAAACGTGCAGGACTGCTAATGGTGTCTAAATCACACCTCGCCTTCATCTAGCACCAATGGGCCCTGAACTGGAAGTATTTGGCGCTCGGATGGTTACTGGAATTGATGGGCAGTCTCCAGGGACGGCTGAGGAACAGTTCAGGTTTTCGAGGTGGCCATGCACATAAAATGGCCATTAATAAATGTCACTTCTCCCACTGCCGAAAAGAGAAGGGCAAGAGTGAGATGGGCTGTGCGGCGAGGGGTGGCGAGGCGAGGAGACATTCATGTAAGAGAGACAGAAGGTGAGAGATGCGGCGAGCAGATGACGCGCTGCACGTTTGGGGCGGCCTGGCGGACACCACGTGGCTCGCGCCGCTGTGACAGATGTTAAGGTTTCATCCCTCAGCGCGGAGCGTTTGCTCAACGAGCCACATGTGTGACTGGCAAGAATATGCATGTCCCATCTCTCGACACACTAACATCACCTCACTCTCTCAGAGGGACGTAATGTGCGGATGCGGGACGTGCGCTTTCAAGGAGAACGCCGCAGCAGCAGTTTTGGAAAAACTGGCAGGCTTAATTCAGAGTGGAGCTGAGGGTCGCAGGCACCTGTGGCTGCTGGGTGATTAGAGGCGCTGCAGGAGACCAGGCCTTTGGAGGTCTGCGACTTGCGATTTGCATGCGCAGCCAATCACCTCCGTCTTTATCCTGACAAACTAGAGAGGGGATTCCAGCTTCCATGACAACACAGATCAAAAAAACACCTCTAGTGCCAGTGTTTCTCACCTAAAGCGCACACCAAGGCGCCTAGCAATACGTAGGCAGGCGTCCCTGCTCAGTATTATCGTTGCTAACAGGATCACGCTCACTGTTTCAGATGAAGGGTGGTATGAGTAATACCCAGCTGCAGAGACAGATTATCTCCTACCATTCCAATGACAAAGCTCTGCTTCAAATCTGCTCACCGAGGAAGGCCCACATTTTCCTCCGCACTCCCTACGGCGCTTTTGGGTTAAAGGTCGAACAATTTATCAGGGGAGAAGATAACTGGCTCCAGTCTTTGGCACACTTTCTACCTTAAAAAGTCTTCCAATTAAATTTCTAGAATGGGCTTTTCTTGTTCGAGGAAAGAAAGGTGCTGTAGAAGAAGAGAAAAACATCATTTTTTTGTGGGAGAGGAACGATTGAAACCGACAGAAGAAGCAGAAATGCACCATTTGTGTAACTCCGGTCTCACTGCGGTCCTTACAACACCGTCTCTGCACAGCTTTATAAAAGGAGACTTCATTCAGGCCATTACATTATCAGCCTGCACACACTAAACTTCACTCACAATGTGGTCATTAACAGCCACCGTGTCTCCACGGCTGCAGCTGGCTTCATTATTAATAAACCTTCGTAGATCTATTGAGGTGCATGATATGAGAGGAGATGATTTGATAGCATTGCATGGCTGCAGAGGCTCTTCTACACTAATGCTTTCAGAAGCTGTTTTGTTTAATGTCTTTAACCCTGCAACTAATACCTGATACATTTTTTTCCGTTAGATACCAAAAACAGTGTGAGATACCAATAATTGTTCTTTGTGTTCTTTGTTACTGGTAATAGACAGTGTTTTTGCTTACAGTGCAGTATTGTGGGAGTGATCCCTGATAAAGCATCAGTTAATCCAGGACTTAGGAGCTCCAGCTCATCTGCGGCGTAGGTTGAAACCGGAGACCTAAACGTGAATTTCATATTCAAAGTGTGTTCAAATCTACCTTTGCCGGGGGGCACCAGCCCATTCCTGCACTGCAGGCGACGGCCCTGTGCTCATGGTGCTCAGCGGGACACACCCATCAGCCAAACACAAACCCCTTCATTAAACTAGGGGTGTGTGTTTTCTAGAACACGCAACGTCCAATCAGAAAGTGGGCTGTCAGTACTAGTGGGGACACTAATGGAAAACTCTTCAAAAATGACAATTACAACAGTACTGGTGTTTTTACACATCTGAGAGCTCTTATACTCTGACATCAGTATAACAAATAACTAAATGATGAAATTCAAACATGTTCTTGAGAAAGGGAGAAAAGAAATTGTACTTGTAAAAATGTTGTCACGTCTGAATTGATATACCACTAATTAAAACACGTCCAAAGACTGTGTTACTAATCTAATCGTTTAGTTCAAGGTAACAGTAAAATGAAGCGTGTGTCATCACAGAGTCGCGTCTCAGCCAGCTGCACCCTAATCTTGTGGAAGCAGGCTGGGTTTGGGGTTGTGCTCGGAGCAGGTCTGGCTGGTCAAGCGCAAATGGTTTCAACACCATGGCGCCGGTTACAGGAAGTGGCGGCAAACCACCAAGGCCCCATCTTCATTCTGCTGTACGTACAGCTGGATTTGCTACCTTGCAGTCATGGCAACTGTAACCCATTGAAGTTTTGCACCTTTTCACAATTCTGAGTGACATTCCACGCTAACCTCAAGGCCTAAACATTCCTTCACTGCGTTGTTTGCGAAAGTGTATTTATACGTTAAATGAACCCTCGTCTCCCGGCGGCCGTGAAGACTGTGAATACTAGACGAGCGGCTCATTTGAAACATAGGAGCGGTTGGTCTGACCGCAGAAACGTGACTGACAGCCGGGCTGACCAGAGGTTTCAATCACAGCAGGGGAATCTGGCTGCAGCACAGCAAAGAGGAGCAGCCATTAGTTACACCACAGCAGGTCTGGGAGTCTCCTCACCGCCAAAGTTTCAGCGGTTTCATTAGAAATCGGTGATATGCCGGTGTTCATAAACGAAGCAATGGGAATTGCAGTTGAACAGCAGCAGCTGTCACGGTTTTCTGTTCTGTCCCCTCCTGATGTGACTCACAAACTCAGTCTCATCACGCTTTTAAATCGGCAGCAGGCAGCTAACTCTGCCTTAACTACATTCCCCCAAACAAAAGCACTCATCTCACCTTTATGTCGGCTTTATCAGAGTCATGGTTTTGACCCGCCGCAGCCCTCAACTCGACTTGACGGCACACAGATGATTAATTCTAGCCATGAGTCAGCGGGCAGAAAGGGTGTCGTGTTTTTCACATGGTTGTTGCACTGTGGGCTTTTATGCAGTAGAATAAATGTGTGCTTATCTATAAAATGTGGTCCAGTATTGTCTCAAATGAGCTGGGTTCACGGTCCCCTGATCCCACATGTGACTCAGAGACTTGAGATTGTCCCGCGGGGGGGTTACTTACTCATGGGGTCGGCAGCGGGGTTCTCACACAGCTCAGTCTTTGCCTCTCCGTTGGGCCTCTCGCTGGGCTTCTGGGATAGACGCGATGACATTGTGGCAGCCGTGACCACGGCCTTGAAGCTGCGCTTCCGCTTCTGCACGTTCAGCTCCGGGTGGAAGATAATGATGTACACCTTCGGCATGTAGAGCATGCCAAGTGCGACCGAGGCACTGAGGTTCATGGAGATGGTCAGGGTGGTCGTCTGAATGTACATCTGGAAGAGATGGCAGCCGTAAAGTGGCTGTTAGAGGTGTCAACCAGCAGCTGCAGAATGTCAGTCGTTTTCTGAGATTTGAACTTTGTGAGAGTTGAACCAGCAGCAGCATTTAAACTCTTATCTGAAGGAACAACTGACGCAGCTGCTTTGATGGTTAAACATCTGTAGCCAATTACGGAATCAAACTGAAGTCAGAGACGAGGCCAAACCTAATAATACCCATCGCCTGATAACAAAAACCCAACATTCAGCAAAAAAGTTCCGCTTCTGTCCCTTTTAATCCAATATCAGTCTAGAATGTATTTGTTTTATACACTAAAATAACTCCAAACCTCCCGATAACAACACTCTAATGCTGTCAGATAGAGTGTTTTTGCAGCTGTGGGGATAAAGCAGCCATGCGCGGTAACACAATCTAGCAGTATTTATTAAAGCCTGACCTGCAGCTACTCAGTCAAGTATAAGATGTCTGAAGTGGATTATTGACAAAGGCAGACGTCTTTGGGACTCTTCCTCATGTGGCCTTCGTGGTACAGGTCCGTCCACTCGGACCCTCAACTTGATTGATGTCAAAGTCAACATCTGTGCATGACACGCTACCATCACACACGCGCTTTCTCTCAGTGCTCCAGTGTTCCTGCACCGAAACAAAGCCTTTGAAATTCTGTAAAAGTAAAAAAAAAAAAATGCGGCGGTGGCGAATGCATGCCGTCTCTGCAGCCCATGACACGCTGAGGTTGAGCTCTTTGAACCCTCGTGCGGCTGGATCACTCATCAGATTGTCCTTCTCTACTTAGAGTTCATCAGAAGAGCACTTCCTTAAACGCTTCCTCCATGATACTCCTTTGCAGCGGTTGCATAACCTGCTCCGTTATCAAAGTCATAATGAGCGCCTTATGTAACATCAGTATTTAGGTTGACATAAATGTTCTATTTGCTGCAGCTCCATTTTAAGGAGCAGAGTTCTCTAAAGGGGAGAGGTACTAAGGCTCCCTTTGCTTCACCTGAAGGTTGTGGAGGAAAAAGAAATAGTGAAGAGGTGTTAGGAGGAGAGCAGGACAGCGTCCTTGCTAAGCTAGTGCACATCAGATGTCAGAGGGACCCGGTGCAGTCAACCACTAGTCATGAGGATGGAGCAGGGACACAACTGTAAACATGTCAGCTACCGGGGTCGATCTGGGAGACAGGCGCATGCTCTCTGGTCCAGTGAGCCAGGAAATGTCACTATTTGCATATCTGTTTTGAGGTAAATAGCATAACTAATGCTGAGTCTTTTAAACAATATTTTTCATATCCACGCTCATCGTGCTTTTTACCTCCTAGCATCTCTGATGTGATGCAAATGCTTTTTATTAGCAACATGCCGACACACTCCTTAGACCCCGCCACACACCGCAACCGCGAATATCACAGTGCTCCGCATCAGTCTGTGATGCTGGCGGGGTGGTGGGGACACACACACACACACACACACATACACACACACACACTTGCAATTCTATTCCACCAGAGCCGCTGATGAGACACCAGGGCTGACCGATTAACGCTCGCATGGCACCGGTTATAATCATCAGAGAATCTCAGCACGACGCTGCGCTTCCATGTTTGGTAGTTGTCAACCCGTCTGGTCTCCATAGCAACAGTACAGAATTTCATGCAAGCAACTAAGCATGCTTGGAAAAGGCTTTTAATAAGATTCTGAAGCCATAGAGGCTCTAATGCTGGCCCCATCGCAACTGATTTATTGACCGTGCAGGAGAGTTGATTTGGCCGAACAATGAGGTGCTTACTCATACTCGTCACACAAGCAAACGCACACACACACACACACCTACACACACACGCACACACAAACAAACACACAACCCCCCTTCCCACCCGCCCTGAAAAACTTTGGAGTCATGTTAACTTTGAGACTTGCTAATACAAACACGCACACACACACACACACACACACACACACACACACACACACACACAACCCCCCACCGTCCCTCTGAAAAACTTTGGAGTCATGTTAACTTCGAGACTTGCTAATATAAACACACACACACACACACACACACACACACACACACACACACAACCCCCTAAAACAAATCCTTCTGTCTCTAATCAGCGAAAACAGGCAGAAGCTTGACCCAAATTCATCGCCCCTCTCACACCCGTTCGAACGTTTGTCTTGTCACAGAACATTCATAATTAATTTCTGTTGCTTTAATATAAATAAATACATGAAGTCATTTTCCCTAACTGCTTGGCAACCCTCTATTTTTAGCCACGGTAATGATTTATTAACCTCCTCATCAGGAATCAAACGCTCACACTTGGATTCCACATCTGTGGGAGCGAAACGCTGATGTTCAGCCCAGACTGACATTTTCCATTTAGGCTACAACAACAACAACGCAAAAAGCGAAAAACGCAAAAGAAAACAAAAACGCTGTTGAGGGTAATTTTCATAATTATGCTCACTACAGGGGCATACTTAGAGCGAGGGCCTTTCGCTGGGTTCGGTTAAGTTCTGAATGAATGAGCTCGTGTCGGTAAGTGACAAGTGCGAGGCTCTCTGCTCTATTATCCAAGACTTTCAATAATGGATCCAGTGGATTCGCCGTCTCGTCTAAACCACCTGGACGTCTGTCTTGTTTCGGGTGGCCTACTTTCTCCTGTTGGCTTGTGTGCCATGAATAACTCCGTCTGGCTTTGTGCTGCAAAGCTTGATTCCAATTCAGAGGCTTCATTCTCTTCCTTTCATTTCGACTTTGCCCAGGAAATCCCCATTACTGGGCTCCGGGATGGGTTAGTGAGAGGTTGCGACACACGCCACCGGCCCCGCGAGTGTGGCCCAGCAAGGCTTTCGGACTTAATCTGATGAAGCCGTTTCTGACGTTTCCTCACTGCCAAGTGTTAAACTATAGAACATTCCTGTTTACGGTGGTGTGTGTTGATCTTGTCCTGGCCCACATTTATCAGTAAAACTGAAAAACAGGCGTTCGGCACGGTGATTCTTGGAATGACATATTTCCAAATTTAGCGCGCTAAAAGCATATCGCCTTTCTGAACCCCGGAGGATTCCGAACCCTGTGAGGAGGAGAAATCAGGCAGAAACATTTTTGTTTCTGGCTTAGTTATTGCTGCAAAAAAAACCCCGTTTTCATCACAACAATACAGGAGAAAATTTGACCTGTGCCACAGATTCAATCAGACGCAAATGTTTGGGGAGGAATAATCAGGCTCGGTCTTTTCTCGAGGTAAGAAAACAACCTCAAATTTCAATCCGGGTTGAGAGTTGCAATAACACTTGTGTCCCAACACAATTACGTCACCCCCCCCGACTGCTACAGGATATATCAAGTTTATTACAAATTATTATCCCTGTTATTTATTCCAGGCTGTAGGAGAACAAATGTGTCCTGCTGCTGCTGCATGTCTGCCAGGATGAGGTGACATAACAAAAATACATTTCCTCCCACATGCAGGGACGGAACATATACCCAATGTTCTCTGCAGAGGCAGAGCTGCAGATCACAGAGGGCTTTCTGCATCATTACCGTGGCATGCTTTATTCAAAAAAAAAAAAAAAAAACAATGTGGAGATGGGAACGATGCCATCATTTTGCTCAGATGAATCAAATCGCTGCTCTCATTTGCATACATGCCTAATTGCAGACGATTTGCAACTCCTGGCTGCCCGTGTTTGCTTAAAGCGCACAATGCAAATCACGTGTTTTGTAAATAAAATATTTAGGCAATAGTTTTTCAATAGTTGCTTCTCTGAAGATAAGTTATCAAATTCACATCAAATCGTTATCTTTGAAACAGTCAATTAAGACTTTCAAGCGGCCTTCCATTGATGGGTGACAGAATTTTTCAGGTTATTACACTAAAAAAAAAAACAAACAAAAAAACCCCATCTTAAAAATCACCGAGCCAAGCTGGTGTTTCGCTCCAGAGTTTTGTAGAATGACAGGAGGATTAGAAGCTGCAATTTCTGTTTCATCTACAGAACGCTGAGACGGGAGGGTAGTTAGTGGATGTTAATAACAGTTGGCAGGGCCGTCTCCCTCTTCAAGACGGCTCGTAGGTACAGGAAACATGTCACTAGAAACCTAAGTGGTTTGCAGACGTGTTGTGACGAATCAGCGGTCTCACCACAGCGGAGGCTCTTTTATTAGAAGGCTGCTCGGCTGTAAACATGCTTCCTGATCAGATTCTCCGATTTGAGTATCAGATCAGCCTTTACGGTGTTGTTTGTTTGTACAGTGACTTGCAGACCCGGCGGTTTGCTTTAAAAGCTGAGCCCGGGGACAGATGATGTTTCAATGCTGGTGATGCTCTCGGTAATTAACTGGAGAGTGCCGGCTAGTTGACAGTACAAACAGGTGCATGGTAGGCGAGGCGGCGCTCCGTGATCTTCTGCTCCCATTTTCGCATGGCTTCATCCAACAGGAGTTTGAACGGACAAATGAGAGGAAGAGGAGGAGGAGGGCAGATGTCACAGGTGTGAAAAACAAAGAGGCTTCGGTACCGTAAATGTTACCGCGTTATGGCCGTTCCACTCATCTCCGTCCTACTGTAAGTCCTAGTAATTTGCTGTTATTTCAAGGTTTCATGTGATCTAACAACAGTGCAAAATGACAGGTCCAGGCATTCGCAATGACACTTTGTTTGGATTTTCCTCTATATTAATAAAAAAATTGCCATAGAGAGACACGGGCCATGTGGCAGCAGAGCTAGAGGCGTTTTACTGTGACAAAATGCCTGAAATAGCAACAAATCCTAATAAAGCAACCTACAATTATTTTGATAAGGCTAAAATAGGTGTCACAACTGCGCTGCTGTAAGATGATGATCATTTGCACATTGAAAAAAACCACTTTGTCAGTCAAAAACACCGAGAAGGGGCTCATTTGGAGGCCACTGAGATGTGTGTTTAATAGGCACCAACAGTCTGAAAGGACAAGCTTCAGCACACCTAAAATACAGTGCTGAAATATGTCTTCACAGCATAAAAAAGCTCTTCTGGCTGGGCGGACCACAGCCTCTCGCAGAGGCAGGCTGTGGTTTGGGCTTCAGGTGGCTGTCAGGAAAGCGTTAACAGCATAAAGGCGAAAGATAAACACATTACTGCCTCACTAGTCACGGCGAGGAGCATAATGAACTCCTAATCACTGGTGAGGGTGTAATTCATCTACGAAATCAGCAGCAAATTGAGATGAGGAAAATCGGTTTCTGATCCATCTCACGCCGTAGCTTAGCAGGAAGGATATTGAACGGTGTGCCTCTCAAAAGGTTAGGAGTAACACTTTCTTGTCAGCATCGATATTGTGTCAGCAGAAAACTTCCCCTCCTCTCCAACGCGCCGTCTGCCAGCGCTGCGCTCATAAGTCGAACAGATGAACGCATCAGTATTCTGTCCAGCGGCGGCCAGATAAGCAATGACTAGCATATCAGGTCAAAGTGTCAGATTCTCAATCAGCTGCAGTAGCGCCAGTGTCAAATGCTTTGTTGAGAAGAGCGCAGATGTCCACAGACGGAATGTGTCGAATCAACCTTCTATTTACAGCCCCCCTCGCTCCGCACGGACCCTTCATTTCTCCCTCCTCCACCCCGGTTCTTCCTCCCCGTCTTTCTGAAGCTACCACTTGTGTCTGGAGAGTAAAGCCGTATAGCATCAATGCAGGACAATGCTTGAGAGCTACACAAAGGCAGCATCTGGAGCTTCTGGCTTCCGCCATCGACATCGATCCTCAAGCATTTGGGTGCTTAACATCAAACCTCCATCTGCTTTCAGGTGCCCGTTTATGTCTTTCTTTCTGTGGTTCCGTTGTGGGGTTCCACGCATGTGTGAATATAAAATCGCAAGAAGCTATACAGCCTCGGTGAGCGTGTTTGTGTGTGCGTGTGTGTGTGTGTGTGTGTGTGTGTGTGTTGACACTGCACCTTTTTGTACTGTTTGTGTTTTCATTTCGAGCTTCCACAAATATGCATGTGTGCATGTGTTTGGACAAGATAAAAAGAGGGCAAAAAGAATGAAAGGGAAATCTGTGACAGAGGGGAGAGCGGGAGACACAAAGAGAAGAGTGGTGACACACATAAGGACGGGAAGCGAGGGAAGGGAAGAGGGACGCCTCACCTTCTCTGCTGACTGCGCCGTGCCAAAGAAGATCGGAATGAAGGCCAACCAGACGATGCAAGTGGTGTACATGGTGAAGCCGATGGGCTTGGCCTCGTTGAAGTCTTCCGGCACGTCCCTCGTCTTGATGGCGTAGATGGTGCACGTCACCATCAACAGGATGCTGTAGCCCAGCGAGCAAATGATCTGCAGGTCCGTGATGTCGCACTTCAGCACGCCGCGGGCCAGCATGGGGTTGATGGTTTTCTGCTCGTCGTAATCCACGATGGTGTTTGGCGGGTCCACGGCGAACCACACCAGCACGCCCAGCAGCTGCACGCAGATAAGGCTGGAAGTGATGGCGATCTGAGAGGTGGGGCTGATGAAGCGCGGCGCCGTCACCGTCTGCTTGCCCTGCTCAAATATTCGATAGATGCGGTTGGTCTTGGTGAGCAGCGCGGCGTAGCTGATGCACATGCCCAGGCCCAGGAAGATCCTCCGGAAGGCGCACACGGCCACGTCGGGTTTGGCGATCATCAGGAAGGTAATGATGTAGCACAAAAAGATGCCGGTCAGCAGCACGTAGCTCAGCTCCCGGCCCGACGCCCGCACGATGGGCGTGTCGTTGTAGCGCACGAAGGTCGCCATGACGAAGATGGTGGCGATGATGCCGAGCATGGCCAGGAAGACGGGGATGACGGCCCAGGGGGAGTGCCACTCCAGCTTGACGATGGGAATGGGCTGGCAGGCCGTTCTGTTGGGGTTGGGCCTCATGTTGTAGGCGCAGAGTCTGCAGGAGGTCTCGTCGTACTGGTACTGATAGCCATCACAGAGCTCGCAGTGCCAGCAGCAAGGCATGCCCTTCACCCTCTTCTTCCTCTCTCCGGTTTTGCAGGGCAGACTGCACACAGAGATCGGCACCTCCTGCTCCCCATTAGGCCACTGAAGCTCCTCCAGCTGGGGGAGAAATGACAAATGGCTCAGTAGGAGAGACTGAATATGATAAATGTTCCAACACAATAATACTCTGAGGAAGAGCGTTCTCTGGGGCTACCATAGCAGCCGTGAAAGTTCAGTCCTGAATACCTTTTTCATCTTTACAAAAATAAAGCTGTCTCCACGCTAAGAGTCCATTAAAATCGGCAGCTTTAGCCACAAACACCCAACAAAGGCCATCCGTCACCTAAAAGGGGCGGAGCCTGGTACATATCCATACTTCACTGTCGCTTGCTGCATTTTAGACTTTATCAATTTTCTTGCAGCCTCACTTTCATCTTCGAGTCACCAACAAGCTTGGAAATAACTGTTTTTTATAGTAAAAGAAAAGGACCAGTCTCGCTTTGTCTAGAAGCTTGTGCGAAGATCAAGTGATTCATGTTTTTGGCCTTTAACACTCGAGCCAGTCGTTCATCTGGGTTGTCATAAAATGGAATTCTTTTCAAATACAAAGTTCAGTTCAATAAGAGGTTAAAGCTATAAGAAAAAAATCTAGCCCGCCATTCAACATATTTCTTTCTAATTTTTTTCCAAGGATTACCTTAATACACTTGAGAGTAATTGAAATCGCCATGGCAACAGAGTGTACCTTTGTTCAGTGAAAGAGAAAAAAAGCAAAATGCAAAAGACATTATGTTTTAATACAAAAGCCAGTGAGGTATGAAATAAGAAGGAATGGTATTTGGGAGAGTAAAATGGCCACGTTTAAAGTTACAAAGCTGCTTCTATTTATGACCTTGTTATTGGAGTGAAGGGTTCGATAAGCAGATGTGCCGCAGAAGCCGGAAAAAGACCAAACGGGATCAGGCCCCGAGGCCTTTTCACGGTTTAGACTATGTTCTGAGACATAAGTCAGCTTTGAATAGGCTGTGAAGAAATGAAATACTCCTACGGCCTTAGATATTTTGATAGGGCTTTCAAAAAAAAAAAAATGAAGCTAATATTCTTGGAGCTGATCTTTTGATTTATAATGAACGCGGGCTGATCTAGTGCTCCAAAAACACCAGACATTTCAGATATTTAATGTTTTTGGCAGCTTTTGGCAGCGGCAACATTTGGAACAAAATCGTTACACCATGTTAAAAGAATAAGACAAGTCCGGATTTATCAGTTGCTGCGAAGGTGGCTTTAAATGATTTGAAATGAGGTACGGAGTCTGTAAATCCAAATAAAGGAGTTGATTTACTGATATTTTTACTTGTGCTTTATGCTTTGATCACACCCAACTCTCAACTTCAAAAACCCCATTGAAGTAATGCATTTTTGAAGACGCCATTTTCCTGCATCCTGTAACCTTGGCTGCACCTTCTCCAGGACGCAGCACCTGACTGAACTGCAGATGCAGTCTTTGATGTGTGTCCATCAGATACAGGCTTTGGGAGTCCTCCTCAGAGTCCTGGAAGCAGGAGGAGGCAGCACCCGCAGCTTGCTGTCAGAGTCTTTAACAAAATGAACGCGTCACGTCGTCTTTGGAAATCCACGTGAAAAGACGGCGCTGGTTGCCAGGTGGCGTCACACCCGTTGCCAAGCTCTGCGGAACAGTTTGACTCATATTTAAATTTCACTTTTAGCACAAAATAAACAAATGAGATCCACGGCGCTAATTGTGGAGGTGTTTTGTCGAAGCAAGCTGCGCGTTTTCCAGCTGTTGCTTCATATTTTGCGCGGAGGCGTGAAAGTGGCGTTACTTTTTTTGTGTTAATCAGGGCCCCGAAACTGCTGCTTCTCCCTTTGATTCCCGTGCTGCGAGATTTAATTTGAGATTCGACGGGAGCCAACATTAGCCGCAAGGAAACGCTTAAAGACGGGAACACTCGACGGACGAAGCGCCCTCTCAGCGGCCGGTGATTGACAGGGAGCGTCGGCGCGCAACGTCAGCCAAACCGGTGAAGGTGATAAATAATGAGAAAAAAAACAACAACTCGTGTATTTTTCACACGCACGACGGTCAATACAATCCCGCTCTCAGGGGGGAAGAGTCTCAGATCAGCGCCGCAGATGCGGAGAGTGACAATCATGAAATGCCATCGAGGGCTGAAAGAGAGAGAGAGAGAGAGAGAGAGAGAGAGAGAGAGAGAGAGGGAGAGAGGGAGAGAGAGAGAGAGAGAGAGAGAGAGAGAGAGAGAGAGAGAGAGAGAGAGAGAGAGAGAGAGAGAGAGAGAGAGGCCGGTGGACGAGTGGCGACGTCCCGCCGGCTCGTCCTGGTGTAAGTTTGAGGGCCATCCGCAAAAAAAAAACCCAAGCGTGGCCACCTGAGCACACACCTGGGCGCGTCCTCGTCCGTGTGTACCTTTGCAGTTACAGCTCCGGTGTGAGTGGCGTGTGCGTGCGTGCGCGCACGCGTGCAACCATTTGACGAATGTGTTGTTTCTGCGCTGTCTGGATACATTATCAGCTGCCATTTATCTGAGGGCGTGAAGGTGCCATTTGTTATTTGAACAATGAATGGCGCTCTCCGGAAAACCGCCCGATTACAACCAGCGTGGAAACCGTAATGAGACCAACAGCTCTGTTGCCATGGAGACGGCAGGCAAGTTTTTTTTCTCTCTTCAAACGCCAGTGAATGCATGTTTTCATTTTGATTTTTCTTTTTTTTTGGCATTGCTGTTAATTTTTAATATATACTTTTTTTTCCTCAATTAATTCGGGCTTCTGTGAGCTGGAATGGCAACGCATCCAATTTCTTTGAGTACAAAGCGCACTGGGACGAACATCTGAGGTTAACCTTCAAATTAAACTGCTCTTTATGCGTTACTGAGCAAATAGCTATTGCACTGAAACCTAATTGGACGGCCACAGCTTTTGGTTCGTAATCACATTTACAGATAAACAACAACGACGCAGCGCGAATCTCCACCAAGACCTAATGTTCCACGCATGGTGACGGGTGTGGAGGCCAGGGCGCCGCGATTCAGGGGAGCCGTTATGCAAATGCCCACTCATCTGTATGTAAAGGTTATTTTTTCCTTTATAGAAACACGCAATAATAATAATACCCACCCCCATCGTGTAGCGCTGGCAATTTCAAATTATGTGTGCCTCGAAATAATATCCGTTTTTTTTTATTGTCCGCATGAATCAAGCGAGCTCATTCTTGTTTTGTGACAGTGAGATCTATTACAGTAGCTACAAACCAGCACCTCGTTCCCCCGAACCAAAACAGGCCAGCAGCTGACTCCATCTCATCCAGCGTATTTATGGTGGCTGCGGTTGTTTAAAGCTTGTAGGGTATGAAATGAAAAATGTCTTATCAGTGTCGGACACAGAGGGTCTTCAGGAAACTTGGAAATAAATCACATTTTCCAACATTTTCCTGGTTAAATACTTCCTTTCCTGGAGGAGTCCAGAGCTCCCCCGTATATCCTCGGCACTTCCCCCAGCCGGAACTGCTTGGGACACTGGTGATAAATACATCCAGACTTGTATCATCAGAAAACAAATCTGCAGCAAATCCTCAGAGCAGCGACGGTGGCGGCTCAGGAGACGTGCACTCAGCTCTCCAGTTCGGAATCCTGCACATTGAGGTCCTCCTTCCCTTGGCAAGTGCATGAATCTGCTTTAATATCGTGCTACTTGTTATGAATGGTGTGCTATTGTTGCACAGATTTGAGGGATTTTCAGGTGCCTCTCAGGCTTTTATTAGAATTTATCATGACGCGTGTCATCAGTGTGAGTTTCTTCTTCTTCTGCGGTGCTCCTTTCATCCTTCTTTTAAGTTTGTGTTGTGATGAATCACTGAACCTTCCCAGGGAACCCTGCTGGCTCTGTCTGCACCATTTATCTTAATAAATGTAGTTTGGAACGAACTTCCTCCTGGACTCACATTAAAATGCAACGCGTCAACCGACTGTACGCCAGCGATTTTCCCAAACAATTTTAAACATTTACTTTCCGTTTGACTTTTTCCTCCTGCTGCTCAGTAAATTTGTTTTTCCAACTTAAAACGTAGCGTTTGTTATGATAGTAAAACAAGTCAACTCTCTTCACATTTGAAATGGAAATGACGCGCTCGTCCCCGTTTTTACCCCAGTTATATAACGCGTTTTGTTGCGCTGTGGAAAAATAATCAGGCGCCGCTGTGCAAAAATACATCTGAAGGCATCCCCGTCGTACCTTCAGGTGGAGAGTCTCCACCCACTGTCCCACCACCCTGTACTCGGGAGTGGACGAGTTGGTCATCTGGAACTGGAACAGGTCGTAGCGTCCTGGAGCGTCACCGTTTTTGTTGAACAGGACAGAGGTTCCGGCGCTGCCTGCAGGGGAGGAGACGGAACATCGTGAGGATGTGTCACACACCGGCTTCACGAGGTACGACATGTTTCCTGACAACAGACAAGCGCGACCCTTTAACCCCCCCCCCCCCCCTCGTCTCCAACTGTGCAGTGGCCTAAACGTGCTGCGGCGTAAAGCCGCCAAACACGGTGGCCCATATCTGACACCTCAATGACATAGAAACAGACTCCCCGCGGAGCGACGGGGCACCTCCTCTGCATCAGCGCAGCTTCGCGAAGACCGCTCTTACCGCAACCTCAGCCCTTCCGGCAGGATTAATTGTGATTTCAGACTAGCGCGCCATTCCTAAATAAAGCATCGAGGTCACAGAGTGGACACCGACAGGAGAGAGAAGAGGCGGGTCAGCCAAACGCATCATATGCCTCCCATCTGCTCTCGGCCTGCAGCAGCCTGACCGAAGCTGAGCCCCAAAGAGATCCCTAATGAAGTCAGAAAGGAGCACGGGCACCTGAAACATTATGCAGGAAGGAGCCGTTGTTGAAATATGCATTTGTGGGGGCTTTCAAGACTCCTTTGTGTATATATGTTATACACGTGCACTCAATTATGCAAACCTCAGAGCTGCTGGATGGGTGCAAATGCGCTGATACAGATGTCAGTCACAGGCAGGTCTCCGTCGCAGCCACGGCTGATGGAACAGAATTAATGAGAATAGTGCGTTTGTGGCCTCTTTTCCATATGATACCTGCATTGTTAACGAGGTAATTTATTTTTTACACTGACACATGGTTGTGACAAAGCTGCTGCATTTCGCATGATTTTTCACACTGGCACAGACTGCAGTGGAGATACCATTCCTGCAGTGGAGGGTGGTGGTGGTGGGGGTGACGGGGTGTGGGAACTCAGCCCTTTGATGACTTTGGCTGTGAAAAGTGGGAGAAAGGAGCAGGAACACGTGGTGGGAGACGCTTCGAGGAACCCCGTTTGGGTACGAAACACAGTTGTCTCAGCCTTTTGGCCAGATGGTCACCGTCCTCCCCTTTTATTTCTCAGCAGAGGGAAGTTCTGGTTTTTTTTTTCTGATTTTCTCCCCGAGGATGTTCGTCAATGACGAATGTTCCAGGGCAGAAGACTCCTGTAGCAGGTGGAGGATTCCAGGGAGAGAAGAGCAAAAGGAACCCAAATTTACCTCTTTCTTTTCATTTGTAGTGGCTATTTTAGGTTTCTGCAGAACCGGGTGCGAAACGACAGCGTCTGTGTTCCACATCCACAAATGAAGTCATGAAAGGGGGATCCTGATTGCGCTGCAGCCGTAATGGAGCAGCAGGGGGGCATCAGAGGAAAGCAGAAAAACACGTTAAATCCAAACTACAGCCCAGCTAGGGGGGGGGGGGGGGGGGGCGCCATCCCGTCACTGCGTCTTCAGGCAGACCGACTTGTTGACGCACTTTATAAAGATTTTAACAAGGTATTGACTTGTGTGAGCGGAAGGCGTGATGGGGGAGGGGTCCTCCTATTGCACGCTTCAGTAAAAACACACACAAGTAAACAAACAGAGTTATTTCATCACGGCGCCGTGAGTGATTGTGCACTTCAGCGTTGGAGCAAATAATTAAGTGTCGTTTTCTTGGGCGCGCTGATAAAAACAACATCAGGAATTCCATTTCCAACCCCCCCAAATTCAAGAGGATATTTTCAAGGGAACAAACCGGCCTGTGTAGGATATGTAGTGGCAGCGATGTCGCAGATGAAAGATTTATGCATTTGCATGTGGCTCTGAACCAAGACGTGACAAAAGTGTGCGGGTGCTGTGCTGTGACGAGCGGTGTGGGCGAACTCAGGATCCACTGCTGCGTTCCTCTCGCATCATTATCCCCCCCCCCACACACACACTTTTTCTTCTGTTTATTTCTTTATTGGGTGGCGTCGTCTCTCGGTGGCTGCGGTGCAGCGGGGAGATCAACGCTCCTTCCCTCTCAAACACACAGGATAATGTTTTGCGGCTCCGGTGGAAATGCAATAAGGGGCAGCGAGATATGCCTGAGCCACCGCACAACAACATTTGCCTGCCAGTAAAAAGACTTAGGAATATAAAAGCAAGAGTTGGAGGATATACAGGCTGCAGAGATCTGATTTTGGCTCAGGTGAAATTCGTCTCTTTCTTTACTAAATTACTAAAATATAAGATGAAGCTCAACCGGATTGAGATTGGACTCTGACTTCCCGACATCCTGCCGGTCTGCACTTACTTAAAGCTGTGGAATTTTGGCACCGCTCACGCAATTCTATATATTCTTTCCTTTGTTAAACCTGAAGTCTGAGAACAACGCTGCATTGCACGTGTAGCAGAAACAGGCTTTCAGAATGCTACTTTCCCCCCAAACCTTCTGCAATTTTGGGTTATTTTTCCTTTAAACTCATCCCATCTGATAGTTTCTGACATTAAAATAACAGAGCTGCTTTAACGCACTCACTCACGTCCCCATTAAAGTGATAAAATCACGTCCTTGGTGTCGGGAATGTCATGAACGGTCGTCATTAGCCGCGTCTTTGATTTTCATAATGGGTCAGACGAACGTCATCATCAAAGCAAAGCGACAGAAATGAAAGAGGAGTGCGCCTAATGAAGTCATGTGACCAGACTCTTCACCTTCCCCAACTGCAGAATCCTTCCAGAAGCATGTTAACCACACACACACGCACACACACACACATACCCACACACATAATTTCTTTTAAAAAATTAGACCAAAAAAACCTCATTTGGAGTTCCCAGTCTTACTTTTACCATTTAATTTAATGATAAGAATCTATCTTTACTTTTACCAAAGGATTTTACACTATTCCTCTAGAGATTATGAACTACGTGTGGAAAATTAGGGGATGAAATAAGACATTAATTTAACACATGAAGCGCAAATTATTTTTAACGTTGACCAATTAATCAACCAGCCAACTGAAAAAAAGAAACTATATAGAATAGAATTTTCCTCAATTCTTTTTTTTTTGGAGTCTATCAAGTCTAAAAGTAACTGCAGTGGTGATTCTGTCTGTGGATGAAAAGGGCAGGTCAAAATTTGCATGTTTAAAGATTATTTTGGAAGAGGAAATGCAAGCGATAGAAGTGATCCCACAAGCGTTCGGACGAGCCAGTGATTCTGGAGCCGAGGTGACTTTTAGTTGAATATTGCAGATGAAGTCCAATGATTAAAAAGTTTGGCATCTGAAAATTTGAATGTATAATAAGTCTCTTTGCTTTGGCAGCCCTCCACTCACTGGGCACCTTTCCCCCAACACTTGCCAGAAGCTACAGGCAGTGAAACGAGAACGCAGTCGTTTAGCATCAACACAGGAACAAGTAAACGACTGCCTGCCTGCTTCTCTTTAAGTGAATCTCTGCTGTTCCATGAATAAAGAAACACTCCACTACATGCTTACACATTTAAAACAAAACAGAGATGAAGTTAATTGGTAAGTTTAGGCAAAAATCCCATCCTCTTATGCTGGTCTAAGCTGGTTCGTTTTGCTGACTGCAGCTGGAAAACCAGAGAACAGGAGGGAAGCAAATGTCCACCAAAGCGAGTCGCAGCGGTCTGAAATGACCGACGGTCGCAGCAGCTCTGATGGAGCCGTGCACGGTTGTCTTCAGTTTGGGGGCTCTAAACGCTTTGTTGTCCCCACTTTTTTGAAAACCGGACTAGAGTTTGGGGAAATAATTGCTTGGGTGACCCCAGTGTTCCGGCTGAGGCGTGACGTCACTGAGGATCTCTCACAGGTACGGCGAGGACACATCCAAGCGTGACAGAAAGTGGATTTTCTTTTATTGCATCAGAAGATGCGCCGCTGTGACTGTGGCTGCTGATGTGATTATTTTTCAAGTCAAACAGAATTACAGTCATCTAAACAGGCACCAAGCACTCGGAGGAGGGAAAACCTTTGCCCAAATACGACATCTGAGGAAAAAAAAGGTAATTTGAACAACTGAGCTGATCTCTTTATCTTACAGAATGACAGTAAACCAGAATGATGGCACCGTTATAGTCGCCCCAAATGTTGTTTGGTCCAAATGAAACAACACAGATCTCTGATTTTATGCAGCTTCAGCAGATTTAGTGGCATCAAATTTTGTAAATCTCAGATCTTGAACGAAAGTGAAGTTTTTTGGGATTTATAGGTAGAAAACATTGAAGGCACGGCTTTTATTTCATCTGTTATTCTTCCTGATGGTCTCTTTCTGCCAAACTATGGTGGATAAAAAGCACCATTTTTTTTTGTTGTTTTAAGTCATTCTGAAGTCCAAAAGCTTTTTGGCAACCTACGGCAACAACATAAAACTAATGAACCAGTGAGCTGCATGTGGATGAGCAGTCACTCACCGTTGAAGCTGGTGCTACGGACATACTTCAGCAGCGTCTTTCCTTCCGTGGACTCCATTCGCGGGCAAACTCCGGGATGGTCGGGGCACAGGTCCTTGTGCATGTTGTGCAGAGCATGGGCCATGGCGTACACCGCGTCGATAACAAACTGCACTTTTCCTTCCTGCTCATACTTGGAGTCGATTCCGATGCGCTCCTGGCCTGAGGGGAGAAAGGAGGAAAAACGGGGACTTGGAGCCAAATGCATCATTAATCAGCAGAGATCAGGGCGTCTTGGCGTTGCCCGTCACCTCCAGCCTCTGTTTTATTCAACATGTTTTGATTTTTCTGCAGGAAGTGGAGTGAAAGCATATATATAATATTATTAAATTAATTATAATTATAAATTATTATTCAAGCTGAGCGTTTATGACCACATAGCAGATCGAGACCTTTGACAGAGGTTCCAAACGGCTTTTACCTGAGCGCCGTTTGGAACATTTTTATAAAGCCACGCTCGACTCTTATTGGACTACTTTTCTCCAGTAATCAGTAATGTAACACATCATTTTTTCAAACCAGTAGTGAGATTATTGCTGCTCATCCGAGTCACGGTGCGTTACTATTTATGAGTCCTTTTCCAATGTAAAAAAATGTAAATTTCATTCTATTTGTGTTTCTCGAAGTGACGTCACATACACGCTACGTCGCATTTTAGCACTCGGACAACCCACGTGTCAGTATTAATTATCGGATTATTATCAGAGTTCTCTGCACACTCTGTGGTGGTGGTAAAAAAAAATCTAACTCTGTAATCTTCACGTCAAATTTGAAAAAAACATCTGGATTGGCAGCATGGCACAGTGAAACTTGTGGAGAATGCAAAGCAGAAAGCAGCAGCAGCGACAGATACAGGAGGTCCCCACCAGGCCCATCAAAGGTGGGCTTCGGTAGTGGCGCAAATCCTAAAAAATCCATCAGTCAGGAAGAACTGAAGAGACTGCTCCGATGTTATGTTGTGGAGGAATATGGCTGATTCACCCTTGTTTGGTGCCATCATTACACAATTTAACAGTAGGTTAAAAATAGTGTTTTGCAAACTGTTAAGTATTTAACTTTAAAAAAGTGTCTTTACAATGTTTTTTTTTTTTTTTAGAAAAATAATGATTAATTTTAGGTAAAAGACAGTCATGATTTGTCTTTTAATATCTTTTACTCTAAAAAATGTACTTAATAAATAAATAATCAGTAAAGTAATTTAACTACTTTTTAGAGGATTAATTAGTAATCAGTGGTCTGATTATCCTTCCGTGTAACTGTGGCAACACTGCTTGTAACAACGTCGCACTGCTCGCATACATAATGTCAATTTTTTTTTTTCCCGGCTGCAATTTGAATCATCCAGCAGGTAAAAGCTGCACCTTAAAATATGAAAATTATAACAACAAAGACACTGGCGATGCCTCAGAGAACAATAATTATCATCCTCCCCTTTATGAGCATCATTACAGTGATTATGGTGTTAATGGAAAAGATAAAAAAGACCTCCTGGTAAACACCGAAGCGTCATGAAGAAATCCTAGAAAATAACTGACCGTTCTGGTTGGCGGTCAGCTGCTGCTAACAGGACACGTTCAGGGATGTGGGAGATGATCTGCAGGAGGTCAGAAGCCAGCCTTGACACTCCAGCAGCTAACTCAGGTTCCGGCCCACGCGTAACCTTTCCCGAGCACCATATATAGTGCTAAATGAAGACACATCGAATGCAGCACACCATCTGCATTTAACCCTCATAAATATGGGCTCGGTCTGTCTTCGGATGAACTGACAACAGAGACGCTCTCTCACATCAGCCTGCATGTTCATCTTCTGTCTTTGACGTGCGCTGGCGGATAGCAGCGCACGCCTAGCCCAGATTCTAGGGAGATCTAATCCCTGGGCAAACAGAGGTCTGGGCTGCGCCGGCATCACCGCATACACCGCATCACCGCCATCACCGCCATCACCGCCACCGTGCATGTGAGGGAGATTATCATAGATAATAAATGCGAGCGCAACGCTTGTCACCGTTGGCAGGGAGAGTTTAGGTAATAACAGCATGCATCATCATCGTTTGGAACGATCCTGCCATTACTGCCACGGCAGAGAATGAGCGTGTTCCCCCTTTTATTTCTGCTCTGGGAGAAGGTTCAGATGGGGGCGGGCCATCAGGGCTAAGCAGACAAGCCTAGCATTCTCACCAGAAGAGGAGTAAAATCCCAACCTGAGTAAAAGGTCAACCTGACGTTGGTCTATTATTAATGTGAATTATCCATTCCGCTAATAAACCCGAGCGGGTGCCTGTTGGTGTCAGGAATGCTGGACCTGTGCACTTGCGGCTGGTGTCTTCCCTCTTGGAGGAGCTGAGAAGGCGGCAGTCAAAGTTTTCCTCCCAAAACTCGGCAAACCACACGTTCCTCCGATTGTTCTCCAGCGTGAGCCCGGTGAAGTATTCATCAAAGCCTGGGGAATAGAATGGGAGAGGAAAAAAACAGAGCGTGGCTTAGTTCCGCACCAATTATCAACCTGGAGGAAATGAGGCAGAACTGGTGCGTCGGGGCCGACGGTGGTGCCGTCCCCGGCTGTTCGGTGAAAGCACACCAGCAAGCACTATTTCATCCAAAGTTGAGCACAGTTCCTCTCGCACCCCACAGAACTTTAATCACTGCTTTCATCTAGGAAATTACATAAATTAAAAAACAGGATGTATAATAAATAACGACGGGTGCGTAAGTGGTGCTGGCGCTGCGGCGCCCCAGGCTGCACAGGCAGCAGGTCACCAAGGTGCTGCTAAAAGAGGCTCCTGCTCCTCTTTCTAATCTGTTCCAGTCCAGACAGGTTGGAGTCTGGAGCATTGGTCTGAGCAGAGCTTCTCACGCCACACCATGCCACGCCACGCCACGCCACGCCACGCCACGACACGACACGCCGGTGCTAATTCATGCTGTTGCAGCTTAACCTCCTCCTGAGCCTGAAGAAAACCCAACATGTTTATCGTCTCGCATTTGTTTCAGCATTTTTTGTTGAAAAGCGTGTTCCGTCCAGGGAGTCTGTTGCATTTCGCACGTTCTTTCGTCTCTGTCTGCATCTTCGCCCTCTCCTTAGGTCGTGGGTAGACATTGAAGGAGTCTAATCAGAGCTGATGATTCAGCCGATTTTATTTCCCAGAGACGCTGGTGATTCATCGTGGACTAATAAGCTTGTTTTCTCCAGAGTATATGATTTTTCTTTGCTAAATGTTCCCTAATTAAAGGGACCTTCATAAAGCTCAGACTTTTAAATTTCATCAATTGTGATGATGAGCGGTTATTAGCATTATGACATTAGATGGCACATGCTGACAATATTCCATTCCTCTGGGGACTTTCTAAATGCTGTTCTGATGAATGTCGTATAATTTCCTCATTCGCTTCCTTCCTCAGGTGGGTGGATTTATCTGAACTGCTGAGAAAGGAAAAAAAAAGCCTTTACACCTAGGCACTTAGCTGGTAATGACATTTGTTTGGACCGTAATGATGAAAAAAAATCAACAGATTATCAAAAGGAAAATAAATCTCAGCAGGAAATAAAACTCTCTCTTTCTCACGCGCAGCAGAAAGGAAGGAAGGCTGAGCTAAAATGGAGGTTTGGGTGAAAAAAAGACAAAGAGACGAGGAGATGAGTTCATCCACATGGGTTTCCAGATCCTTCTTTCATCGCCGTGTTCAAGGTCATCAATGGAGGAGAAGGACGAGGAGGAGGAGAAGTGGCGTAAGTCGTCCTGCAAAATGAAGACTCGCCCGAGTAGGAACAGATGAGGCAGATGATAATGGGAGGAGGGGCTACCTGAAATTCACAAAATATGACTTAATTGATCCAGTCTGACAGCTCATCCCGGGATGTGGAAAACGGTCAAGGCTGAAGCGTTTCCGCGAGAGTTTGGCGGTGTGGCGCGTGCACGTTCTGATTGGATGTTGAGGTTCAGTGAATCAGTGCAGCAGGAGAGAAATATGATGATGAAATAAGCCACAAAAGTGACACAGCGTGTAAACAGCAGACAGTAGAGAAGGTGAGAAAGCATGCACAGGTTTGGCGAACATTTCAAACTGCCATTAGCATTAGCCTGGTCAGTAGCGATTTCACCTCAGAGGGGAGTTGTACTGGACAGTGTTGAGGCTTGGGGCTGTGCACCCTGGTGTGGTTTTATTGCCTCCCCGTCTTCTCTCCCACCACCAGAGGTGGTCTACTGAGCCGTCCAGCCGATCCGGACGCGCTGCCCCATGTTTGCGATAGTTTCCTTGCATCAACTCAGTTCTGTATTAAAGCTTTGAATGTTCCCCCAGTGTTGGCTCCTGCTTTCGGGAGCAGTTCTACAATATTATCCTTCACCTAAATTCCCATCCTCCCTTTATTGAATGTTTTTAAATCACTCTCTTTAGTTACATTTTGTCTAAGCTTTAATAATGTCTATACTATGATTTGAAAATTAAAAAGAGATATTGTGAATAAAGAGCGGCCCTTGGGGACTGGGGACGCTGTGAAAACTGCCATAGCTGCATAATTTACACATCACATTTTTAAAAAGTTTAAAACTGTCTTATCGCTGGTGAAGAATGTTAAAGGCCGTCATAGCCGTTTTGGACAAAAGGTACTTGACCTGGTTTTCAAAGGGGCCACTTTGTATTTTGAAGGTTATGTTTCCTGGACTTGTGAAGACAGAAATGCACTTTTTCAGACAATGGCCACTTTCAAAGATCTGGCAGATGAGGCAGAATCCATTAAGCCTTCCAGACTTGGAAACTGTTTTAGAACCTTTCAAAATCATCACCATAGCGACAAATTTTGCCAGCAAGGCTAGCCAGAGCATTGGTCTGCAGGAAAAACAGTTGAATGGTGAATATATTAGGGAGGTTTTTCTTTGTCTCTCTCTTCTTGAAGAATCGACAGATAAAACCTTCAGAAGGAGAATAAAGGCCATGCTGAGTTTGGAAGTGTTAAACTACACATCAGTGAAATGGCAGGAAATGGCAGAGCGTATCTAATAGCTACTAGCGCTATTTAGCACTGGACTCTAAGAGCGTGGAAATGAAGTGTGTGATGCTGTGGATAAACTATAAGAGAGAAACTCCGAGGACCAAGATCTGGTATGCATCTGTGCACTTGTAGCCAAGCTAACCTATATGTGGGTTTAGTTTGAACAGCTGTTAGCTGTTTATAAAATAAAACGTTTTATTTTTTAGAAAAACAATAGGATTTGTGCATCATTTCAAAAGACATGACTTATATAACAAATCTCCAGGTTTACTGTAAATATTTGCTGGCCCCGAGCCATTACAGCTAATGTCCAAATGATGGACTTGCAGCTAATGTTTAAATGATGACCTCATTAACGGCGCCCTGCCTCTAAAAGGTCGTTGATTCCCTAGTTCCTACTACATACATTATTACTAGAAATAAGAGTGAAGATTCCAATAAACGGGTCCCAAACCAGGTTCAAAGGAAATAAAGGCATTTCTTACTGCTAGCAGGTGGCCTAGAATCGGCTAAACTGGCAAAATGTGCAGCCGTACCTTCGATGGATGAGCGTTTGGGCAGAATAGTGATGGCTCCGACTGCTACGTCCTCGAACTGGTGGATGGCACTGCTCTTGGCCCCCCAGCTGTCAGATCCAATCCACAGGAAATTGCCCACCTGATTGGCCCTTTTGGTAGCATTGAGAACTTCCCTGCAAGGACATATGCTGTCAATTTACAAAAAGGCTAGCGCTGCAATCTAATGTCTAATTGAATTTAAACAAAACAACGCAGGTAGCTTAACGAAGATGTAAAAACTGAAAAATTGCAGCAAATGTCATTTTGTGTGTATGAGACAGCGGTAAACGAAGCTCCTGTTTACTCATTTAGCTTTTACAGGTACAGGATGTTTGAGGGTGTCTTTTTCCCCCAGAACAGCCGATAGGCTGAAGTAAATAAAACAACATCTCTGCTGCTCTGCTGTATTCCGTATTCCCTCTCCCGCTTGGAGGTGTGCTTATATTTGTTTTTGTCAGAGGTGTGTTTGTCTAGCATGCATGGCATATCTGTGCCTGAAGCATGACTCGAGGGGCTGCGGCACCATGATTAAAAACCCAAAGGTGGCGCAGCATCAACGCCGTACTGCTCACCGTATGTCTTCCTCATTGGCGAAGATGATGACTGCCCTGGAGTAGTGGGTTTCCAGCAGCTGTTGGATGGCTTTGTCATAATCCTCCAGCTTGGGGTTGTGGGGAATTTTCAAAGACTGGGCGATGCAGATTCCACCTTTTTTTATTGGGGAGAGAAGGAAGAAAGGATCAGGCCCCCAGGGATCATCGCAGCCTTTCACTCATTCCCACACAAACAAGCAGACAAACACAAAAGCCTCGGGTTAAAATAGCTGCTTCTCGCTCCTGCGCGGAGATGGAGAACCCCATCCGGAGACTTTGATGATGCCGTCACGTGTGCGCTACAGTCTAAAAGCTAGTCTTACATGATATACATTTACATTTCAGTGATAATCTGAGCAGCTCAGCAATCAAAGTGCGCCCTCCATCTGAGCCCTGGGATGGCTTTCTGGAGACATTTCGATACACATTCCTTCAACAATGCACTTCGATACCTTGAGAAAAGTTTTATTTCATGGAATCGGAGGGAAAATCTAGCAGTTTACCGCCTACTTTTATTTAAAGTCATCGCACGTGGAGGGAATCGGATAGCACAGGTGCTAATCGCAAACTTGCCGGATGTTATTGCTCCTAATGAATCACTCAGACAGATCGCCGCCACTGCGTTCCTACAGAATGAAAGGCGCTGATTGCTCTTGCTCTTTGTATTAATAGATATCTGGCTCCATCCCTTAACGTGGCCAGATTCAAATGCTGTTATCTTTGGGTTTGTGTTGAACTGCTCGATTAAAGGGAAGAAAACTTCCATCGGTGGAGTTCGGCTTGGCTCCTGCTTTATGATTACAGGTCTGGAGGGCGAGCTCACCTTTGAGGTAATCTAGATAAACACAGGAGATGATCACCTGTGTGATATAACGCCCTAACGACCGCAGGCCTGGGCTGCAGGCACCAACCTGCTTCCTGAGTCAACAGCAAAGCTCTACCCAACCCAATTAAAATTTCTCCCACCCAGGCAATTTAATAGCCTACCCAATAACCTTTCAGTTGGAGTTTTCCTGAGTAGACGGAGGAATTGAAAGAATCTCTCTAATTGCCAGCCTCCTTAGGCTCATTACTTTGATAAAAACAGCCTTTATCCGGCAGATCGTACATCTCCAGTCACAGATTACGGTGGCGTTTTTGACGGCAAAACACAGCCCAGTGACAACCCCAACATCCTTGTAACTCATTTTCCAAACAGCAGCAGCAGGAGGAACGAGGCTCTTGCCCCACTTTTCTTCTGTAAAAGAACATGTTCTGGCCGTGCAAGCAGAAGCCTGTGATGTCTGCTCTTGGCTAGTCCCAGCAAATGGACTGAAAAAGTACGGAAATCCCGGAAACGGACGGAAATAGCGCTCATTAAACCCCTTCTGGTATCCTTTTGCTAACGAAACATGCTTGCCCTCATTTGTGCATGGAACAGCTCGCCAGATCACGGCGTCGAAGCGTCCGCTTTCAACCATAAGTCTGACACAGTTCCAGGTTTCTGTTTTAGGAAACTCTCCCGCCGTACAATATCTGATTCTGCCTTATTAGGAGCAATTTTCACTTTCAGGCAGTGTGCCAAGCGTGCTTGCAGTGTGGCATTAAAAATAAAAATATAAAGGAGCAAAACAAGGAAAAAAAAACCTACAAAAAATAATTAAACTTTCATGAAAATACATCATGGAAAAAACCCTGCAGGCTTGTATGAAGAGTTAAAATGCTTTAGGCCTTTTAAACAGTGATATATTGTAGGTCACAGGAGTCAGTGATACAGACAGAGACCACAGGAGCCACTGATGAAGATAAGAAGCATTTGGAGCACATCCTATCTTCAAAGAGGTGAGGGGGGAGAGGCAGAGCGGCGGAGCCGAACATGCTGGGAGCTTAAGAACGCTCTGCAGGCTCAGGACTGACGGTTGAATTATTGAATGCCTGCAGAATGCCTCATCTGTCAGTCAGTCCACTGGTCGGGTGGCAGGTATGATGGAAAGGTAAGCATCGTATCTGTGCCGCTGCGCCACGGGCCGGACCGCCTTCAGCCGTCACTGGAAGGCATTCGGCGAACTTAAAAGAGTCCTCGACTCAAACAGCAGGTTTAAAGAACAACCACGTGTCTGTCTTGGCTGGAGACGCGTCCTGAGAGACAGATGAATGTCAGCTTCTGAGGGAATGAGGTGTTTCATTTTAACGCATTCCAGATTTAGCCAGGAAATGGGATTTCATACTGATCCTGTTCTGGGTGAAGCTGTTTCATAAATGCTCAAACGCAGCCAGGAATGCCATTCGAATTCTGCTTATTACTGGTGTTTTCTGGAGCCAGTGAGCTGATATCTAACACCTTCACACTCCTGAATGATCGAGCTACTAAACAACCTGCAGTTACACTGAGTTCACCTTCAGGTGGGAATCTTCTTGCATGGCCAATAAATATGGATTTTCTTTGCGTGTTAAATTTCACAGAATTGCTGAAATATGGTTTGTTTCAATAAAGATCGGAAGTGGCGAGACGACACGCAGCATCTTGGAATTGTGGTTCTAATGAAATGCATCCATCATCTGTAAACATTAAAGAACATTCAGATAGAAATACTGTTTGGACTATTCCGTTTTCACAATGAGATATGCCATTTGCATTTTTTCATAGATGAAAACATTGTTTTTGACAATTTTATTTTGACTGGAAGGATAATTTGCCGACTTTGTTGCTGCTTTGTATCCGATGCAGATGATGTAATCAGTTTGTAATTACAATATAAAACTTAATTACCAAAGTTGTTCCTGTGCCACACTTTAGTGAGCTGTTTTATCATGTAAATCTGTTTAACAAAGTTTAACACAGTTTACTTTAGATGGAAAGCTGGCTTTAATTGTTCCTTGTTTTGATAAAAAGTAATAATTTGTGTTCTTCATCAGATCATATTTTTATAGATTTAATGAGAAGGCAACGAACCTGCCGGCGTTCCTCCACCTCCTCGTCACCTTTGCTCCTCATTTGATGAATATACCTTGGATTGTTCAAATGATCATGCTGACCAAATCCATCCGGCTCTTGGATGTTTTCTCCCTATCTGTCTGAGTGCTATAGGTCATGTGCTGCATTAACTGCTTCAATTATTCATCCCTGCTGTCCTTGAGTTGGAAAATGCACTCCAAGCCTGGATCCCAGGGTTGCCATTTTGCTAAGCGAAATACAAATTCCTTTAAATTCCAGGCTCCTGATAGAGTCAAACCCTTCCCCCTCCCCTCACCCGACAGCTCAGCACTCCCCCAAATCCGAACCTCCGGAGGGATCCATAATGCTGCAATTACATTTATCACCTCGACATTCTCGATGCAGATGTGCTCCCTCCAGATGCTGACACGCGGGGGCCCATCAAAACCGCCTGACACGCAGTTAGCATTCCCATTCTACCTCTGAGCGCCCTTCCATATCCATTTCACTGCTGGTTGGGGACCTGCCAATGTCACTGGGTCACGCAAAAGTGTGGCGGCCTACTTTAGCACATCTGCAAAGGCAGCAGGCTTCCTCTCCAGTCCTCTCCCACTGCTAAACCAGCGCGGCTGTGTTCTCCCGTTAGCATCTCTAGCTCTCACACAGCCAGGCTGGATCTAAGAATGCAGCGTGCTGGCAAGCTGCAGCAATCAATCCCACAATGATACATTGTGGGAGGTTTTTCTCAAACGCAAGTGTTTTTGTTTCATCAAATAGGAAAGCCGAACTCCGCCGCTCTGGACCGGGTCCAGACAGACAGAGAAACACAAACGAGATTAATCGCTGCCAGCTCCACCTGCAGCCAGGATGGAGGTGCACCGCTGCAAGGTGCCTAAAACAGGGAGGAAGCAAAAGACAGCAGAAAAAAGACACGGACAGAGATCAATATGAGCTGACCATCACTCCAGTTTCAGGAGTAATGGGCAGCCATATTGCATTAGTCCTGGATGGCTCTCCTTGAAGTGGAGAGGCCAGAATCCTTCTAATGCGTTTGACATTTCAGTGCAACCAAACAGCAGCAGCACACAAAAAAAGTCTGAGGGCCTGGAGGATCAGCGTCGCTGCTGCTGCGCTGCAGTTAAGCAATTCCCTGAAAATGAGCTTTTATTTAATATGCTCGTGATTCACATGAAGAATCTGCTTCTACCGACAGGAATATTTCCACTTTCTTCCATCCCAGCGGCTCCTGGAGCGGAAATGCTGCTTTTGAATGAAAGCTTTGATTATTGTTTAGCTATTACATAATTAATGTGTTTACTAAAGATATGATGCTATTTGAATTCCCATTTGTATGTGAATGCAAAACAATCAAAAGGGGGCTGCAGAGAGATGAGTCAACAACAGTTTTTCATAATTCTGGATCTCCTGTCTGGCAGGTCAACAGGCACCACTAAATCAACATTGTGGAAGATTCTCCTGGTGCAGAATGATATCATTTTCTTTCAACTTAATTAAACCTAAATAAATAGTCCTAATTCCTTCTGTATTTAATTTACCTTTAATAAAAAAGAATTAAGAGAAATTAAAGTTTGATTTATGAGAGATGTTTACTCAAAAAAACGGAAAGGATGCATTTTTATTGGTCCTATTATTGTTTGCTATTGATCTTTCCTCCAGCGTTATTGAGGATTGTAGAGTGACCACGCTGGATCAAAATGAACAAAAATGAAATATTCATGCCTGCTGGACTTCTCACTGGGGCCCGTGGGATATTATTAGCTTTCCCTATTTTTCAAGGCTTCCATGCGTTATTTTATCAGGGGGAACAGAGATCTTTCCCTACAGGTTTACTAGAAACTGGTTGGAAACTGCAGAGTTTGGGTCAAAACGCTAGCTCCTTTGCTTTAGCCATTGAATGGAGCACCGCAGGCGCTGGTTGGGGCTATCGCCCCCTCCTGAGTATTAAGAATAGAAAATCAAAAATTCATGGTCAAAGATCAGTACAAAGTCATTCTGTCAATTGGCCTCAACTCTGCTGGAGCACATTTCTACAAAATCAGCCAGGGAAAAACTGCTTTTGAGCGCTTTGTGACAGAAGAGGCTCACCGATTTGCCTGTGCTAACGCCTGCTGATTGTGCGGTGGGGCCTGGCAGGCAAACATGCTGTTTGATCTTCGCTCTGAACCAACCCAACCCTGAATGTGAGCTTTCCAACCAGCCTCATCCAGATGAAAGCTTGATTGCATCCTCAGGCAACAAAATGCATGTTGACGTTACAGTAAAGGAACCAACAAATAACACTGATTGTTCAGACCACGAGAGACTTTTTTTTTTTTTTCAAAAACCACACCCAAATTGTAGAAACCTCCTCCTCGCCTTGTGCTGGAACAAAAACCACATGGGTCTGAGGCAGCTGACCGCAGAGGCGACTGACTGGCTGGCCTTTTCACCAGCATGAATTAACACACAAAGCAGGAGGACCTGAGCTTGTGCGTCTCAGATGACCAGGCTGCATGCAGCAAAGAAGAAGAGCTGATTACAATTTAAAATAGTGACATCTTATAAATGCAAGCAGCGCTCACTGTTATGGAGCACATCCTCCCTCAGAGCCATTTCCCAACATTTCTCGGATTCATGAACTCGCTGGGGAACAAGATGTTGCCCCAGCAGATCAATAATTCAGTCACCCGAAACAGGGTTTTACAATGTAGTGCGAATGCAAAACCTGTCTTCCTCTGCTGAGGAATGCGAGAGCGTGGTCGAATCACACAGGAAGAAAGAAAAAAAATTAACAAAAATAACTTATACTTTATATTTGATCCTGTGTACCTGCTTCTTTGGAGAGCTGTGTGAAGGCCTCCACTCCCTTCTCGCCATAGCTGCCCTCCGAGGCGATGGTGGAGACGTAAGTCCAGCCCAGGGCCCGGATGATGTCCACCATGGCCTGGGCCTGGAACGAGTCAGGAGGAACCACCCGCGAGAAGAAATCATAGCGCTGGTCGTCGCTCAGCTCTGGGGCTGTCGAAGCATAGCTGATCTGGGGGATCTGAAGGAGAAGGAGACAAGGTGGGGATTAGAGCAGAGCTGGAGGTATCTAAACTCCTGAGCTGGTCTCAACCGTGTGTGGAATCATCAAGTGACAGCTCACTCTGGATATTCAGATCCGTCAGGAATCACTTTCTGTTAACAGCAGAGGGCTGACTGTCTGACCAGAGGCTGACACGCGCGTGTGATCCCACAGTTCCACAGTGGCAAAGCTTCTGTGCTTAAGGGGGACAAAATAATTTAGGAAATCTGCTTATTTACTTTCTCGCTTCAAAGTTAAAAATGCTAATTTTTGCTTGTGGCAAAGACATGGCTCAGGACACAATGACTTTTGAACAAAGTGCAATTTTTTTATTTTATACACGAGTAAACAAGATGTGAAATCCATGTTTAGGGTCATGTGCTTTAGAGGGGCTGCAGGCCAGTTTTTAACCTTTGACTTTTGACCTAACTTCAACCGCCTTTCAACACTAAAACACTCCTGCTGGCCTACCCTGTAAAACATTTTATTTTACAAATGAGTTTGAGCAGATGTGAGTGAGATGAAGGACAGATGTTCCAATACAAGTGTCTAAAATCAGTTTCTGAAGGTTTGGAGTGGTTTTAAAAGCCCCGGACGACCTTCTGGGGCTCCATCAAACTGTTCCCAAGTGGCCAATCCAGTTTTATTATTTGAAAAGACAGTTTTAAAGACACAAAAACCACATGAGCAGGGTAATTGCCCAAGTTTTCAGAGGAAAAGAATCACCTGAATGACATTTCTACTCAGAACCACACTTGGCATCGCTAGCTAACAACTCACCACAGAGTGAATTATCCTAACAACCAACCATTTTAATCAAACTCTTGAGGAAAATGCAAAGTGTTTGTTATTCCTGGGGCTGAGGAGGGTCCTAAATAGCTCACAGATGCTCTTTTTGCCCCCAACGATGTTAAAGTCATTAAGCAGCTCCGGCTTGCAGCTGCAGCTCTGGTGCTGTGGCGGGAATGTTTCTTCTGCACCGGGAGGTGTGCATCTGTGAGTGAAATCTTTAAGTACACAAGTTGGATAGTTTTCACTTTCTGGGGAACAGACACACACCTGCGCACACACACACACACACACACACAAATGGACAATGTCATATTATTGTTTCCCAAGAACTGTCCTAATTTGAAAGTTATTCTGATTCGTTTGGTTACTTCTGACATTCTAAATAAAATCATGTTAGAAAGTAAAATGAATGCAGTGTTGTGCATTACGGATGACAGCGTGGATAACAGAAAGCTGTTTTTATGCTAGTCAAAACACCTCGATAAACAGGTGATCAGAGGTGGTCCCAACTTGACCATGTGGCTTACACTTCAGTCGCTGCTGTGCACGCTGGCTGCATTCTGAATAGTTCAGCTTAGTTTTTAGAGAATAAAATCCATTTCTTTATACGTCAGTAGTCCAGACTCATATGGGTTCATATAGTTCATGTATAGACTAAATGTAATAAATAAACTAAATTCAACTTCAGCTATGCTGGGCTGACCTTGTTCAAATATGTCTGCAGCTGCAAAAATGCTACTTTAAAAAAATAAAATGGATTTTTCCAGTTTTCAACCCTGTAGCAGAGAAAGTGTGAAGAAAGATTAATGTGCCTAATTATCCTTCTGCACAACAGGTGAAACATGGTCGCAATAATCTCCCCTTTGACTCCTCACTGGCGATGCTAAACAAGAGAGAGGAAATGTTGTGACTTGCATGTAAAGACCCATCCTTCACCCTCGTGCACGGTGTTGTGGTGTCCCAGAGTGAACAGATGCAGCAAATTTCATGCAGTATTCCCGAAATAGTTGAGGAAAACACACGGACAACGATGACACTAATTAGCTCCAGCTGTGGCTGAAGAGTCTCTGGAAATTAGGTATGAAACTGGGAAAATACAATCTTTATTCCGAGCTATTGTCTGCACCATTCAGAGCGCTGGCACAAATGTCCCATCGGTCGAACCCGCTCAGATGACGCAAAAGCCGACTTTCTGCTGAAATCAACCTGCTGCCAAAGCAGCATCTGTCAGAAAGTTGCTCAGTTGAATGAAACGGTAAATCTGTGAGCTGAGTCTGAGCCGACTCCATCGCCCAGACTAACCTAGAAGGTGTGTGAGGGACATCCATTCCTGTTAGCGGGATCCAGAGGATCTAGACACGGGAATGAGGACACGTCGGCCGTGTGACGGGACTGCTCTGACTCACATGATGAGTTATGGCTCTGACCCACAATTCAGAGAGAGAGCTACAAAACCGAGGGGCAGCGGAAGAGGAGGTCAGACTCAAAGCTTGTCCTTGTGTTAAATACCGCCATAAATCCCATATAAAAATGAAATTAAAGTATACTAGTAAGCAGGAAACCTTTGGTGCACATCCTGAGCCAAGGGCGCCGCTACAGTCACATGGTTTCCACCATTGGACGATGGCTGAACAGAGTCTGTTGGGTCTAAGAGGGAATCAAGCAAAGTAATAGAAAAAGCAACTGAAATTGTATTTGAAAAGAGGCTCTTTTGCCAAAAAAGTGAGGCAGTTAGGCTGAACATATTACTGGCGATGTATCCCTGCAGAGCCGCAGCTGTAAAAATATGAAGTCAAAGGGTGCTACTTTTTTCCTTGTAACGCTTGCTACCGTCATCCCAGATGGGACAAAAAACGACTGAATATTTCGTCTCCCTCAAACCCGACGCTTCGGGGAAAGACAACGATGTCGTTTCACTTTGTACCAAACGTGCACCCTGTTGATACAATCCCCGTTCCCTCAAGTCTGCACCTCATCACAGCACAATCTGCAAAGTGTTCAGCCGGGGCGTCTTTTAATTACTATTTTGACCTCGAGAAAAAGAAAAAAAGGCCTCCAACTTGATTGATAAGAAGGCAAAGGTGTGGAAATTAAACAGGCTGAAGTTCTGACATGAGGAGCTGCTAAAATCATACAGATTAGACCCCTGGTACCGTCTTTCCTCCTGGGTGAATAATGGGCTACGAAGGGCTTTGAAGGTTTTGAAGATCTTTTAAAAAGTATGTAATTTTTTTCTCCCACTAATTTTAAACACCCCAGGTTTGGTTTTTCACGTGGTTCACTATTGTGTCATCGATTTTCCAATTTTCAGCTAAACCATCGATCACGGCATGTCTTGCAGAAACGATCCTTTCATTTAGCAATGTTGACCACGCCTGCGTAATTAGAGAGGGCCTTTGTCAAAAGACTCAAATTATTTGTGAGGGTAATGCTTTTAGAAATATGCCTATCATTTCCTCAAAGCCACCAGCCGGGAGACAGGCAGCGGGTGGAGGGCGATAACGCCGTCACGCGAACCGCCGCCGAGAACTTTGACCATAAGCAAATCACGAGCAGCCTCAGACAAGTCACACAGCGGTTCACGACGCCCCTGTTCAGTATCACAATTACCCAACACTGATGTCTGGCACCTGTCATCCGCAGCGTAGCTCAAGCTCAGGCCCGCCGAGGGTAATCACCCGGCCTGCTTGTGAATGTATCTGTGCTGACAGGATCGATGGAGGGAAAACACCAGGGTCTGTTATAGGGGACACTGCTTTATTGATTAACCACTGCAGTGCACGTTGGTCTTGAATAAAAATCTGTAGCCCAAAAAGAGTTCTTTAAAAAAAGGAAACGAAAAGGTTAGGGTGCTGTGGTTTGGGGGTGGAGGTAACGTGCTTGTTGACATAAAATTAGATTTTCATTCCGGTTTCTTAAAAGAAAAGGGTTATCCAAAGGTTGGGCACATTCACAGTATGCTGCCATGCTAGGTGAAGTTAATTAACGTTCTTTGGCCTTTCCATTGAATTTTTTTTTTTTTTTCCTTCCTTCTGCGCAGCGCCTCGAACAGCTCTGGAGAAAGGTGAGAGACTGGGAGGTTTTTAACTATCCACCTCGGCTAATGTAAGGGTGACGCCTCTGAGTAGCTGACAGCAACATTTTCAGATGCTCCTCTGGTCTCCAACAGGCTTCAAGTTTAAAAGAAATAGCTGAAGAAAAATAAGCAACATATGACACAATATGACGCTCAGTCGGGCTAATAGCAGCCATCTTTTCTTGCAATCTGAAAAGAAGAAGGCGCGCATGTACGCGTGCACAAAATGCAGAGACTGGCGGTTGGCGGGTTCTTAAAGAAAATGACAAAAAGAACATTTTTCTCCTACACAAGCAGAGCTGAAGCCATCACCATCAATTAGACAAAGAGCAAAAGAGAGCTGCGGGTTTGCAACTATAATCCAAGAGCACCGCTCGGAACCATGGCAGAGGCTGAGAGCGCCAAACGTTTCCCGTGAATGTGTTGATGTGGGCCGAGGGCGGCCGGGCCCTCTCTGCTGCAGCAACCCCGTCGCCTCTATTTGCTGCATGGCTGCCTTCTAAGTATATCTTGACATCAGTCGGCTCTGCTCTGCAGTTCGCAACAATTTCCACGGCAACAGCGGAAATGGCAGCGGGATCTGACAGACCACGGCTCTAACCCCTCGCTGTTTGTGGCCGTCCGCCAGCGCGTCAGTTGCCAAGTGCAATGACGTGCACGCACACACAAAAAAAAAAACTCACTCAAAAGTGAGATCTTGTGAACTGGCCGGTGGGCCATTTTGAAAGCTGATGTAGTAAACATTTCCTCATAAAAAAGACTAATGTGCAGCTCCGCCGTCTGGCATTGTAACGCGGGACAAGTCGATATTCTATATTCCAAATGATACGCTCCGATGAGAGGTCTATAAAGACACTGAGGAGATATCGTGTTGTACATCTTTCTCATTAAATCAAGACGCTGCGGCGCTGACGCGAGACTCGGACAGCCGGCGGTTGGTGCTCGGTGCCATTTGTTAGCAGGGCAGAAGTAACGAGTGTGTCCATACATGCAACCCGGGGCTGGGCTTTAGCAATCTCTCCTCACCAGAGCATGGGATTGCCAACACAGCCAAGTGGGCAGAGGGGAAGGAGGCGGAGGGCGCGGAGGGAGAGTGACAGCTTTCCCTCCTTTTCTCTGTCACTTTCTTCCCGAGCCATCTGCGTCTCTCCCTCGCTCTCACTCTTCTTTTGTGAATGCAATTTCCTCGCTATGCCCTCGCACAACCTGTGACTTTCATCCCAGCATCCTCCTTCCCCGCCTCTCCGCACGCTCGGTTCCCATCAGAGAGGCCGGCGAGTCTCATCTTCCGGTTTGCCTCTCCCTCCCTCATTGTCATCCGTCTGTCAGCAGACACGCCCACACAGATGATCAGCACACACTTTCTACCCACAGTGGTCCTTCGACTGCCAATTTCCCCCCAAGTAGAGACAATCTGCCCTTGGTCATTTGTTCTCTCGCTACCCTAAACTTCCCCTCAAGCTGTCCTGGCGTTTTTATTTCCCTGCCCAGTTTAGTCCACCCATTTATTTCTTTTATTGGTACATTACATAAAACTCATTATCACGTCTTTCCAGCTGTGAGAAACATGCAAGACGATCAGATTCTTTATCTGGCGCATATAAAATCAAAGGCTAATTATGAACATGGTTTTTTTCCTGAGGACAACAAGATCTCTGTATTATGAGCGCTTCACGAGCACAGAAGTGATAGAGCGCCCCATTATTTCACTCCAGGTTTGAGTCAAAGATCTTTTGGTGTTTGGTCGCTCCAGTCTGGATAGAATTTTTCCCTCCCAGATTTCATTCGTAGGATGCGAAAACGTGGTGACCACCTTCACTTCAGCCCCTGGCTTTAATGAGCAGTTAATTAACATGTTTTTAGGAGTTTGATATTGGACGGAAAAAAATGTACACTTAAAAATTGTATTAATACTACAGTACTACTTGGAAAGTTAGAATATCATGTCCAAGTTTTTCTATTCAGGCAATCCAACATAAAAGGTGAAATCAATATTTTTTATAGACTCATTACATACGTCCTTTGGTACCAGAATGGAGCCAAATAATTGGCTCCATTCTGGTACCAAAGGACTCATTTAAAAAATGCATGTTTTAGCTGATAAAATCAGATCATACTCGAATACTGACAGTAAAAAAAGAAACGATGCCTGGCCGTCAGCAGCTATATTAGCAAATTCAGGTGCGACTCAAAGCAGATCTTTCCTCGTGGCCTTAGGTGGCTAAATCCCACACTGGTGGTCAGGAACCAAATTGATTTCTTCTCAAACCTTCTAGCTAAATTGAAATTATTGTATCTCGCATTTGTAAGAGAGGTTATTCAATTTTGTCTTTTAAATGTCCTTTACGGGCCCAGACTTCTCCTGCCTGCCTCTCACTCTGCCCTTTTCCGCAACAGTTCGAGCAGTTTGAATCTTCCTTTAATTTACAGCGATTTTAACACTTCCAGAGCTGCCCACACAGCCAAGCTAACCTTTGTGCTGAACGACACAGAGTCAGGCTTTTATTATCCTTCATCTAACACGACCTTCCACCATCTCCTTTCCACCCACTCCTCTCCTTCCCAGCAGATTCCCTCGCCCTCCGTCTCACTCGCTCCCTCCGTGCTCGTCCCCTGGGCAGCTCCGGCTCTCTGCGCCGGGTCTGAGCACTCGCATGGCCGCCCTGCCAGAGTGTATTTTAAGACAACCGACACATTCCTCCATGGCTATAGAAGCTAGGTATGAGTCACAAATCAGATATTTGACCAAGAGAGCCACACAGCAGAGTGGAATCGGAGCGTGGGAGGAATGTGTGGATAGCTCACAAAAGGGAACCTGACCGACCCCCCATCTTTCCATCTGGTAAACAGACTGCTATTTTAACTTTATTGCTATTTCAAAGAAATTATTGTTTCCCAACAACAAATATAATAGCTGTGGAGGACTGATTGGAGAGGTGACAGAGAGGAAGAGTGTGTTTCCAACGGCTAAGATGAGCTAAAATTCTCAATTTTATTCCGAGAGTCGGGCTTTAATCGCGCCAGTCCTGCTGCCAGAGATGGTTTTTGCAGATACGGCTTCTCTTCGAGTCCTTTTTTTCTGGTCTTTGACACAAAGCGAGGTCAGGCAGAGAGCGATGTAGCTCGATGCAGGAGAGCCTCCATCACTGAAGCTGTGCCAGCGTGACGGAGAGGCACAAAAACAGTCACAGCGGGAGCAGAAACACAGTCTGCAGGTTTATGACTAAGTGTTATTAAATGTATTCCTTTTTATCCACATTGTCTCGCATCCCAGATGGCTGCATCGATTCAGTCCATCTCTGATGTGGACTGGACACATGTATGTTTTCTTCTCTTTTCACAGCCCGCACGCTAACTTTATTTTTTCGCTGAGAGGTATTTGAAATATCAATAAAACAACCAAAGCTGTGTACCATTTTGCCTGAAGTCAGAGAAAAAGGAGAGCGTTCATTCATGAGAGACACCAACATAAACGAGCTGTGTTTCTGAGCTGTTGCCGTGCGGAACATCTTCACATCTCTGCTCTGCCTCATCGCCTCATTCAGCGGTAGCGTGAGGGGAGCGTATTATTCACCAAAGAGCGACTTTCTCCTGACCTACACCTGGAGCATGCAGGATCTGACACATGCATTGCCGGTTGTGCACCTGCAAAAGTCTGACCTGCATGCCAATGATGCTGTCTCTGCTAGCCACATCGCTCCCTCTTCAGCGCTCCCTTCAGACTCAATAGAGCACCATCGCTGGGTCTATTTCTCCCCTAATGGTGCAGACAAAAGCAGCCAAGCCTCCACAATCTTATCTATCTTCTCCTTCTGCTTCTCACAAAGAATTCTTTAGCAGGGCCATGTAATTAGGTACTGATCACAGCGCCCAAATATCTCAGATATCGTATTCCTTCTGTTTCCGTCTCTCATCGCCTGCCCAATGCCATTGCACTTGAGATATTTTAAATGTGGTCAGAAGAGCTTTATTAGGCGCTTTTCTGCTCGCCTGGTATTGCCTGTAGCGTCGCCTTGAACGTTTCCAGGAGTGGAGATTACAGTACGTTATCAGCAGCACCTGCATCCACACAAAAAATATGGCGACACGCATGGATTTGTCTGCGAGACCCTGCAAATACAAGCGGGAATCCGCACGAATTCGGCGTTTGTTCGCCGCCGCGCGTTTTCTTTGGAGGCCTTTGATTATAGCATCCGTTGTGCTTAATGTGCTGTGTTTCACTGCAGGCGTTTGGGAGCCGAAGCAGAGGAAAACTGCAGCGTTATCGGCCCGAGCTGCATCATTCAGAGACAGTCGTGCTCGCAAGCCAGGGCCTTTCAAATTGTTGGCATGACAACAGAAACATTTTCTAATCGATTAAAAAGTCGTAGAAAAGCAGAGGCATTCAGAACAAGAGTAATTAAAATGAAAGGGGAGGGGGAAGCAAACGGAGGAGGAAAACCAAAACACCACTGTGATCAAAACAGAAAAAAAAATCTTATTAAAGCTGCTAGCGCAAGCGATCTGAACCTTCAAACGGGAAGCGGTAGAGATGAAGGCCTGTTTAGGTCATGTTTGGTGGAAGCCTCATGCGGGGCCTCACGTTAGCTAATCGGAAGGGTTTGATTAAAAGTCATTTGTAGAAGTGCACATTTAGTCTGGGAGCCTTGATTCAGGGCAAACAAGCCCCCTCAGTACCTCCGATAGCAACAGTCCTCTCCTGTCCAGACGCAGCTGAGCCGCTGACTCTAACTGCATCTAATCATCACATCCGCATGGTTTTCATATTACCTATAATTACACGTGATTACTTATAATTCCAGGACCCTGACAGGGATTTATTTATTGACCTCTGACCCCAGATATTAATTAAACCCTGATAACAATGAAGTGGGCTTGAATGGGGGGTTTTATTGCAGTCTGCCATATTCTCACATTAATTACGATGATTGAAACCAGAACAGAAAATAGGAGCAAAATGTCTGCATTTGTTAGCTTGTTTTTCATGGTATGGCTTTTCTTTTTATTTAGAACACATGATTTTAAAACCTGTAATTCATGAAATGCCTTCAAGCAGAACGAACCCTGTGATTTTAATAGTTTACAGTAGACAAGCAGCTTTTGGATCTTTAATTCAGAGCCATCCTGAGATTAAACATTTATTATCTGCAACATTTAATAAATGACCCAAATGTCAGTTTCGTGTAGGTCTGGCTTGCGTGCTAAGACGCATATCTGCACATACCAACCACGTGAGTGTTGGCGGTGTGTTTGTAGATGCTCAAATGGCTTCTAAAGCTTCACTCGAAGGCTGCATTTGTCCCCTTCACATCAGCCTCTCGGCGCATCTCATCTTAGCGGGCCGGGCCTGGTTGTCCGTGCTGCACATTTAAATAATGCATTTTCATCATTTATGTGGGTAAATCTGTCACAGGGAGTGTGGAGGCTACACCACCTCCTGCTAAACTGTGCTTGAAGAAAAATCCTGCACTGGCAAAACATCTTTGCTCGACGGCAAACAGCATAAGCAGATTTGCACCTAAGAACGGAGATTTCCTCTTCTGCTCTTTGTTTGTCTGTTCTCTCTGCAGCCTTCCTCCGCTCCCCACCAGGATGAAAGATATCTCGTGTCCGGCCATAACCTTGACACCCATGGACTCTCTGTTCTGCTCTGCTCTGCTGCTGCTACAGTGCCTCGCTGATTCCATCTGACCTGGCAGTCCTCTCAGCAGCACGCTGGCCGAAACAATGGACGATTGTCAAGCGAGAAACCAGAGGCCGTTTCCTAGTGACATACTAAATAACCTGCCAAATGCAAGAGAACCGGACGGTCCGTCGGAAAGAGCCCCGCTGCGCAAACACGCCGGCGTTCTCGCTAAGATCATGATTCATCAGAGCAAATGTCTCGACTAATGGCCCGATAAGATTCATGTGGAATGTGTTTTTGTGACAGGCGCGTTTCATATAACTTCCAATAGCAGTGAGACAAAGTGTCAGGAGACAGCGCGCTGACACGCATTTCAGAGCCAGACTCAGAGACGCACAACAGACGACAGAGCAGACAATTACGCCCCGACAAGAGAATCAGCTGCAACAAGAGCGGGGCCTCCTTGAAAACAAGGGAAGTGTCATAGGCTGCTGCCAAAAACTTGTATCTTGATTTTCAATAGACAAACATCACACGGAGTTCTGCAAACAAAACATTGGGCTCAAGGTAACGCACCAAAATAGACAAAGAATTCTACATATAATACGGAAGCCAGACTGTCTAACCTTTAAAGCCAAAATAATGTGAGTGGAGAAGCAGTTCACGGAAGGAAAATGACATTAGAGCAGCACTTTTGTAGCTGGAAAGTAAAATATAGAGCAAATATTGGCTACCTAGATCAAACATTTGTGCTATTTGCACAAAAACAGAGTATATGGATCCGCGGAAGGCATCAGTATGACTTCAATTTCACTTCAGCAATGTTTTGTTGCTCAGTTTTAGTGTGTAGACTTTTTCTGTCTGAGACTGATAAACCACCAACATTTTTAGAATGAATTCATAGTTTCTAAATCATTGTTTACTTTGAGGTCAGGCTTTTTCCTTGATCGTCTTGTCTCCAGTCATGTTTACTTTCCCAGCGGAATGCTGACAGTGATGTTATGTTATTGTCACTATCTCTGCCTGTGTGTCATGATGTCTTCACTTGTATACAGAAGCACATTTCTTAGTCGCTGACGGAAGTCCGTGGTCTCGATTTTGACAGAAGACGTGCGGAGAAAAGTACGTTTTCAATATGATGTAATAGATTGATCCAAGCTTTGTTATTTACCACTTAAAAATGTTCCTTTTAACATATTAGCATTATATAGCTAATTCAAACCTCCTCCTAACTCAAACAGATAACTCTGTTTGAAAATAACTCTGTATTTGTGTACATTTTTAAAATGTTTGCTCCATAAAAATGCTAAAATGCTAAAAAAAAAAAAAAAAGCTAAAATTCTTTTTTTTAACGTCCAGATAGCTTTAGCATAATTTTTTTAGAATATTTCCTGGATACCACATTCCTTATCGCCTTCAACCTCAGGATGAGAAGCTTCTGACAGTTCTATGCATAATCCATTGATAAATGACAGGCTATTGATCCCACAGGCGGCCATTCCAGCAGTATGCAAGCGCTCTAATGCTCAGGAAGCAGCACAGACGGTCAGAGATTGCTCTTTTCAAGCAGTCAATTGTATTTTAAGCAACCCCATTTTGAAGGAAAGAGCTCTCCCAACGTGCAAAATGCCAATAATGATTGAGGTCTCCCTTCAAATCGATGGGCCTGACACACGCCGAGCGCTTAAAATCCCATAGAATTAGCATGTGAAAACAGTTATCCTGCCAGCTGATGTTTTATGAAGCCGAGAGCTGCTCTGAGGTTTGAAAAGCAGGCAGACTAAACCTGCACAGCCGTCCAAGTACAAACAAAATGGGAATTCATTTAATAAGAGCGAAAACGTATTTGAGCATGAACTACCCTAGGCCTGGTGTGTACTCTAATAATTATTCCTGCTGTAATGAGAGTGCTCTTATTGTTATTCTGTGGCTAAAATCTGTTCCACCAGCAAGCAGCTGCTTTATTAAAGGAAGACACACTGTGCACACATACGTGATGTAATGTATGTGCAAATAAACACGGGTGTTTGATTCCATGTGTTGGGAAATAGTCCTTTGGTCTCATTTCGGTTTATCATCAACTGCCAGGTTGAAGTGACCCAGAAACACCATTAATTATCTGTTCTGTGTCTATTTCAAGGTGCACACATAAAACAGCTCTTCTTCACCGTGAAGGCAGTAAGTGCAGACACATTTGATATGTTAAGTAGGTAATTAAACATGGAGGCTCATTGCTTTGTCGCTGGGTCTGCTTCACAAAACAAAAGCGCCACCGGCGGCAAACAGCAGCCCTCTCCTGCTTCTCTACCGCTTTGTTTGTTGTGGTATTCGTACTTCTGAAGCATGTGACTCCCTCATTCTGTCTCTGCGCAACGTCTTCCACTTCAATTTCTGCCTGCGTCCAAAGCAATCGATGGGAGCAGGAGTGTTGATTGCTGTGGCACAAACACGGCGAGGCCGACACGCGCCACTAGAAGTGAGAAAATATCAGTGCAGCAGAAGAATGACCATTGTGTTTCCTCTGCTCCCTCTTGCATCTCGAGTTGGCGTGTGGTGAGCCCTTTCCTGCAGCTCTTCGCTGGCATGCCTGCCTGCATCACAGCTCTCACGTAGACACGCAGTCTGAACGCAGACTCGTGCCACCGGCCTCCAGGGACGAGAAGAAAGGCGTGTGTGCCCGGCTCCTCCTGTCTCTTTAAGGCTGGCAGCACAAAAGTTGACTGTTGCCACGGTGTATTTTTGCCTACGTGTGGCGGTTACCCCGAAAACAGGAGACCTGTGTGACGGAGATGCTCCGAATGTGTTTATCTTTTCTGACTTGTACAAAAATGTGTTGTTTATTAGGTCGTTGCTATCGTGGCTCCAGGGAGGCTCGTGGCGTCGCATCAGACTGTTGCCACTTTCAAGGCAATGTGCAAGCTGCAATGAAATGCGATGGCAACGGCAACAACAACACTCCTCATTCATCACGGCCATTAATTGGTATTCATGGTCCCGTATGAAAATTCTCCATATAGCTTTTGGGGAGGAAGATTGTGATGAAATCTGCGGTCTCTCAGAAAGCACGGCACCACTGATAATCACAGAATTTATTGTCACGAAGGAAGCATCAGTGTGAACATGTTAATGTTCGGATGTTAGCTTTTAGCTCTGAGTGCCGCCTCAGAGAACGACAGGAACCAGAACTGCGGTAATTGTTACTCAGAATTTACTGGCCTACCGAAGCTAAGCTATGAGGATGAATGTAGCGATATCTGTTGGCACACTGGGAATGCGAAAATCTCAGTTATTACGCACTAGTAAAGGAGCCCAATCTCAACCTGTGCTAGCAGCCTCTATAGAGATGGATCTGAACAACCAGCGTATGTAGTAAAAGATCTTTTGTGTTGTTAAAAAAAGCATGGGCATTTTCCCCCCATTTCACACCTACGCAGCCATTCGGGTGCGCCAAAGATGTTTCTGGACTCAGAGTGAAGCGCTAATGGTGACGATAATGAATTCCGAAAACACACATGATTCCTAAATAAGCGGTCTGCCTTATAACAGGGTATCGACGCTCGAAGCTGGTAGTATTTTGAGCTCAATCATTCATTTTACCAGGTGAATGCAAAGCAAATAATACCATTTTTGTTTTTTTATATATATTTTTTTTAAAGTTGTTTCAGTCGAGGCCAAATAAGAAGGGCCTGCGCTGTCAGCCTTGTTCCTTAATCTCAGCTCAAGGTTTCTCCCTCAGTGCTGAAATAAAACAACTCTGTGAGAGGATGAAAATGTGCACGCAGGATCCTAAAACGGTGGCCCTGAACACGCCGCCTCCAGCACTGCAAAAGCTTAATATTGCAACTTTTGTGATGGGAGAGTTCCTCCTCTGCGGAACGGTGAGTTCTGGCTTTGATGCACTGGTTTGAAGATGAGTTTAACGATCCTCTAGAAGATAAATAAGTCAAAAAAAACCACATGAATTTCAACTGTATGAGCAAAAAATAACGAGCAGTGCATTAATTCTTTAGGACATGGAGATCAGGCTAACAAAAGCAATGAAAACGTCTCATCCTGGGACATCTGTGAAATCCACACATATGGCGCTGTCTAATTCAGCTTCTACTCACTTAACTATTGTCCTCCCTATTGTCACGGATTCTTATGTTCTGCTCAGTGCACAGGCTTATTTGCTGCAATGCTATTTGCCTTATAGGCTTCCACGGAAGCACGCGGAAGGCAGCGAGCTCCCACAGCACAACCATGCTGCCAAATATAACTTTAATCAAATCTGCAGCACAAGAGACCCAACAGAAATGGTGAGCGCACAGAAAGATGATATTAAAGTGAAATTTGATGAGGAGCAGTAGAGAATCGCATCGCGGTGAGGGCATCTGTTCAACCACATGGACGTACAGTCATCAAACTTGTCATGTAATGGAGTCTTCAGAACCGGGTGCACCTGGAGGCACGAGCAAGCGTTACTTCTGCATGAGTACAAACTACCTGCACATCTATTGTTAGCATTTAGCCCAAACACTGCTGTGCTGATCTTTGGAGCACATTCTTACAGAACAGCTGTTGACTCTGATTTCCATCAGTTTCCTCCTTTTTCCCCTCAAGTCTTTTCCTTTTTGTTCAGTTCAGTTGCGGAGCTTCCTTGTAGGAAGTTGACGTTGATGCGTAAATCCTACCCATTTACTCATCATTTTAAGAGACCTCTGAGAATATTTGTGACATCAACATTTAGCAGGCTCATCGAGGTACAGTAACAAAGCCTCTGGGCAGGAAAAGGGCATTTATAATTCTAATGAGCAGGAACGGGTGTCATCAAGTGGATTCTATTGTGGTAATCGTATATTTTATGCAAACCCCCCCAAAACACATGTGTCTGACGGCGATTAGCAGTTCTTCTGAATGCTTTTATGCATGTACAGAGGGGATTTTATAAATGCAGCACCTTTTATATGGTAAGAGGGAATTGTCCCAGACAAGTGGGTCCACCGGATTAGACTTAAGTGCTATATAATTTCAAGGGTGACATGACATTCCAGGGCTAGATGGGGACAGTATTGAAAAAGAGATAAAATTAAATAAACACACCCAGTGGGAGAGTAGCCACAACCCATACCCCAGCTGGAATTACTGGATGCCTTTGCAGCCTTTTAGCAAACCACATAAGTAATTTAGCAGGATTTGATGAACTGAGAAAGAAGACTTTTGCACAGTGGAAAGAAATCCTGTTTAAAAGTGACATTTTCTCACCCAGTTTAGGAAAACAAAGCACAGCGTTAGCCGCAAAGTAATGACTGTTTTTTTTTTTTTTTTTTTTTTTTGGAGTGGCTGTGATTTGTCCGGAAAGTTGCGGGGCTCAGCGACCGCTGCAGCCAAAGCACAATGAGCCCTGCGATTATGGCCTCTGGCTCACGCTGGAGCAACGGAGACATTTCCTTTTGGCGGGATGAGTGAGAGGCCGACCAGCAGCCAGCCGAGACCTCCTCATGCTTCTGCACTCATCCCCGTAAGAGGATCAGACATAATGGTGTTTCGTCCGCTCGGGCCCCTTCTGCTCGCCGGATAATTCACAGAAAAACTTTTTTAAAAGTCTTCGAGTGCCGTTCTGGTCACATTTTACAGTCACGTCCACGATGGGTTCTAAAAGAACCAGAAGCCAGCACAGCTAAGCTTTTAAGCAGGTGCCAGGGTTTCCTCCTCTGACACCTGTCTGGGAAGTCGGGTCCTATCTGAGGCTTCAGGATTCCATCAGCGATGACGCCTCTTTCAGGACTGAATCAGCGCTTAGGAAATCTTACCAGTCTTGAGAGAAACGGAACAATGGACCCCATCCTATCACTGAAAAGCTCTCCCCCACATCACATCCCGGGATGCAGCTGAATAATGAAGTGCGCTGTCCCCGCCAGGCCTGTGGGCTCAGCCAGGACATTAATATCGAAGCAGGAGACAGTTTGAATTTTTCCATGACAGCCTGTTGACCACATGACTTCCTGTCAGCAGCGGCGATGACCTGTGAGAATTTTATTCATCATATTAATGTCGCAGTGGTTGCTCACGTGGCACTACGGTTTGGCGGGGGGGAGTTATTTACCTCTCCACCTAACATGCACGCCGTGTCATCTCCTCCTTCGAAAAAATTTCAGAGTAAAAGAGGAATGGAAATCTCTCTTTGCCCCAAATGGAGTAGTGCATTCTTTGCATGTTTGGAATTTTTACCTTCTCAATGGTTGTTTATCTCCTAAAAACTGTCAAACTGAATCAGATTTCAATGAAAAACAAAAAAAAAACCCTCAGCTTGTTAGAAACACATAATGTAAACTCAGTGACTGCATAAATATTCACATCTTTAGTGACTGCCCTAAATTAGGAGAGGTCGATCCAGACGGCAAGCAGTCTTCCAATTAGTTTACCAGAGAAGAGTGTGCAGTGAATGCAGGCACGGATGAGTGTAGCGTTAAGACGGATGAGCGTAGAACCGGTTAATTGGTGTTTCATACAAAGTGGTTCGGAAAAAAGTTGGAGATGACAAAAAATAAAAAATAAAAATATGGGTATCTGTTTATGAGGTTGTAAAAATATGTCAGACATGTGCACAGGGAGCGCCTTTTCACAAAACCGGACAACCGTGTGACAGAGAGACGGGGGAAGGAGGACAGCAAAACGCCCATGACGACTCCGTGGGTGTGAAAATCTTCACAGCTCAGATGAGAGCGACTGTTGCTGCCTACTGTCACCAGAAAGAGAGAGAGAGAGAGAGAGAGAGAGAGAGAGAGAGAGAGAGAGAGACAGCTGCTACTAGACTCCAGAAACTATTTAGAAGACACTTTGGTCAGCCGGTTTTTTAAAATGTATTTTTAATTGTTTTTTTCTTTAACGTTTAACGCTGGGGTTCAGGATGCAATGCAAACACGCAGGTGATGCGTCTGCAGCAGACTAACAGGGACGTTGTGGTATGTGCAGTTTTGAGGGGAAGAATGAAGAACAACTGAAGTAACCAGATGTGCAGGCGTGACTGAGACCTGTCTAATTAAACCTAGTAATGTGATTAAGAGCTAAAATACATCTGCTCATAATGTTTCAAATGCTGCTGTTATTGCTTTGTAAAACTCTCATTTACGTTGGGACTTTTGTCAGGTCAGTGTTAATATATATTTCAAAGGGGATTGAGGGGTGAGGGCCAAGGGACCACCTTTTGTATGGGATCTATATTTGTTTTTGCAGCTTTGAGTTTTTCTGCGTTATAGTTCGTATCTCAGCACAGTTTTCTCCCCAACGTCTGCTTTCTGTTCAAATAAAAGAAAAAATATTTCAAACTCAAACCATTGCGCAAAATTGCTCAGTTCCAGTGTTCACACATCACTTTGGACAGATTCATTTAGATGCGTTAGAACCATCTGCACTGCTTTACACAAAGATTACAGTTAGTGATTTAACATTTCAACTTTAACGGCAGTATCCGATCTTGAAGTGTCCTGCAAAAGCTTAAATGCTAGGTGGGCTGACTTCTCCTGGAGTTTTTATTGAATGTTAATATAGATTCATGACTAAAAAAGAGAGATAGGAGAAAGCACAGCTCTGGTGAAAGCATAGTGAAAAGAGCGCATATAGTAATAACTAATATCATAAAAGGCAGAATATTCTTCATGTTATGAAATGCTATTCTTAGCCAGTTAGCCCTATTAGAACAGACCGGTTATGCTCGTGGTCATGGCAGCGCTTTTTCTGTCCTACTTGCCTTTTTCCACAGCACGTGACTGGTTTTCACTCCAGCTGTACTGGTGCAACCATGCCATATGTCAGAATCACTGGGCAATAAGTCACATCTATATGCCAGTCTAGATCTATGTAATGATTTGTTCTTTCCTTAGATCAACGGCTATTCGGAGACAGCTTGCTGGTGGAATAATGCAAAATGTATCAAGTTATTGATCACGTTTAAGATTTGACGAATGGTGCTGTAGCTGCAGATGATGGAGAACAAAGCCATAACAAGCACAGCGCAGCGTGCACGTAGCATTGACCCATTTGACAAAGCAGCTAGCAGGGTACGCGCTCATGATCCACGAAAAGCAGCAAAGCTGCACTTAAGTTGACGCCGCAGCTGGAAGAAAGCCGGTGTGGAGACACAAGGTTTGTCGCAAAGAGTCGAGTATTTGGACGTAAGGGCGGGGTAGAAGGAAAACATTCAGATACGAGTACAGTGGTGCCAGTAGTGAGTGCTGCCCTGTGTGTGAGGAGAATCCGTGCACTCATGGAAGACACCAGCGCTCTCCTAGAGAGGGCTTAAATGTTGCACCGTCTGGTCAGAACATGCCAAGCTCAAGAAAACAAACTCAGGGCAGAGTTTTAGCCTGACTTCCTAAATGTATTCACCCGAACGACCGATTATGCCTGATCACATGCACATACGCTCAGGAACACCTTGTCCCAGGCCTACGGGGACTATAATCCTTCTGAATTATCTGTCATGCAGGTGAAAACAGTTGTCTTCCTGCAGTCCCCATAGGGCCGGTTTAGACCCCCCCCATCCTAATCCTTGTCATTACCGTGTAGACTCTGTAAATGATGTCAGGGAGCTAAAGATGGCAGCACTCAAAGCAGCGCACGGTACCTTTAATGCTAAAACATTAGATTCCGGGAAGCCTCGTTTGGCAGCCAAACCTTTTATTTCAACTCCACACAGTCTTCTTCCATCCTGTGCTCTGAAACGGGAGTTAAATTAACTTATTAATTGTCGGCAGCAGCCGAGGAAGTAGAATTTGTTTGTCATCCATATTTCAGAGGGTTGCTTTAAGTTCTAAGGTACTGAGGGGGGTCTCTGTGTCACAGTCTGAATAAGAGCCAATTAGCAAGTGATGGAGAGAAACTGTAGCAGCCAAAGGCACTGGAGTGGATCATAAAATATCAATGAGACACTGGTGTGTTCTCTTCTTCAACAATGGCAACGGGGCTCCGGTGCTTATGCGGATGTTTACATCCATTCATATGTTGCACACATGGAATGCCAACTGTGTTTCTCATACTCAGGCTGAATGCAGTCAAGGGGGGGTGAGTAATTGACCTGCGCATCCGCATTCATCAATGTACAAATGGCAGCCATGGTTAGGAAAACATAATTAACCCCTGTCAGCTTGTGTCACTTTTATAGCTCACGTGGGCACACACACACGCGCGCACAAGCAAACACAAACGGCTCCTCGGTGTCCGTCTTCGCCATCACCGGCCGAATAGATCGCAGCGCGAGCCTTCAAATCAATCACGGTGATGATTCTGTGAGGGAGGAAGAAAAAAAAAAAAAAAAAGCAGAGATAAAAAAGCCAAGCGGAGCCTGTCAGGGCTATAAGAGCGGAGGACGTCAATGCCTCAACTCAGACAGCCAGTCTGAAGGGGAGCGCTTCCCCAGACAGCCGGACAAGATGGAGCTCACCTGCATTCAATGCCACACTGTGCTCCCGTCTTTGGGGAGGGGGAAAAAAGCCAGACGTGACAGCGAGGAGCCAGCCCTGTTCTCTGATCTAAATGTCATCTTTTGAAGAATCAATTTCATGATTCATTTAGGAGGGCGAGACTTACAAGTGGGCAAAGTTGCTCCGTCTTTGGAACTACTGTTTGTGCTGCTTGAAAATGACTTTGCGTCTGATGTGGGAACAGGGACCTTTCTGCAGTCCCACCCCCCCTCGCGTCTCAATGTCATTACTCTCCAAGCAAATTCAAAATCTTTGGCTAATTGATTATTTTTCCCCTTCGATGCCACTGTTGCTTCTCATTTCCAACACAGCGTGAAAGGCAGTAAAATAAAAACATCTTAGCAGCAAATCGCCTCGCCATGGCAACGGTATCGATCAACCCTCCCGAGGCCTCAGAAAAATCTATTCCTCATGTCAATTTCCCTGCATTAACAGTTCAGCAGCCACTCGCGCCTCGTATAGACAGTCATGATATTTAGCATCTGGCAATAAAATCCAAAATCGCTACTTAGTTTCCCTGATGGTTCATTTATCTCAGGGGTGAGACGCAGGAGGAACAAAAGCCAGAAGCGGACCAGCGCGGGCAGAGGTCATTACCTGCTGCTTTAAACTGTAAAGATTCGACATTAAGTCTCTGTTATGAGGGAGCTTAATTGACTGAGGGAGCGAATTGTCCGCTTTGCCTCGGAAGCAGGTGTGTGATGCAAGCGCGCCCTCAGAAACCATTCCTGACGGATTTAGCTAGAAAATAATCTGGAGAAACGGCTGCCACTCCGCCATCAAGCGCTGCAGAGGTAATGAGTGTAAATGGGCTGGGCCGTCACTCAGAGCTTGTATTGATTATTCAGCATCAGGTGGTCTCACACTTAATTTATCTTTGTTTGTCAGAAGTACCGAACTGACCGCGGGCGCAGCGCGGGGGGTCGAGGGAACGGCCCCGGACCTGATTTAAGCGCCATCATTAAAATCCAAACCCCGTTAAGTCTCTGTATGCTTGTGAACAGCTACCTGCAGTCAGGCGGACAGCTGCTCTGATAAAAGATAACGTGCGCAAACAAGCTGCGGCCCCAACACCACCATCACCAGAGACGAGGAAAGGCACGGGAACCGACGCACAAAATCACCTACTTGGTATTCAGAGTAATTAGATGTTTTGCTATGAAGATGCGTTTTAAATAATTCATCCCGGGTGTTGGTGCCCCCGCTGCGTTCCTCACGCCGCTGCAGCACCCAGAGAGGGTCAACTCCCATCCAGCAGGAACAGGGGACGACTTTCCCCACAAACTCGCTCCTTTTGGAGTTAACAGGACATATTTTCTCCATTTAGCCGCAACCTTCCATCTCAATTAGGGTGCCAAAGTTGCACTCCCCGGCGCCACAACAAAACACGCCATCTTAAGCGTTAATCCGGCATTTTAAGCTTGGAAAAACGTTTCATTTGAAAATAAATAAATTAGCAAGCCGCCTACAGTCCTTTCATACAAGAGGCTCATACAATCATGTGTAATCTCCTGGAGCAGGCCTGCTAATCTCAGGAGGAGGCTGTTGAGTTTGGGTGTGATTGTGTCAGGATGGCGGTGCCCACTCATCCTGGCCTGAGACAGGAACAGACGGGAGCTGTTCTTTCAGCACCACCGGGGAGCAGCAACAGCACATTCGCTCTCAGAGAGGGTGTAATGGAACAGAACGCGTGCGCGAACACGCACAAGCACACACACAAACGCGGTACACCTTGCTGTTTATGGTTGACAGAAAAAGTAAATGAAAAAAATTGCTTGTTTTCAGCTGACTGGCGTTTAAAGGGGTTAAATGGGTGTATTGTAGCGTGTGGGCAGAAATGAGGTGCGTGACTTGGACTTTGCGTTTTACCACCATCTTACAAACACACTAAGGTGCTATTTTCAAACCACAAAACTGTTGCTCCCGCTCAAAGACTTGCCTGGAAGAGGCGTAGGATGTTGGCAACCATGATCGATACCGAACTTGCCGAGGCTCCGATGACTCCCACCACTTTTTCGGGCTTGACAAACACCGGCGGCTCCCCGTTGGTGCAGCGCACGTCGGAGGTGTCCTTCGTGATGAGGGCTTGCACGAACGTCAGAGACTGCTCCAGCGCGTAGGTATCCCTCGAACAAGTGTCCAACAGCCGGGCGCCCAGCGTGATGTTGGGTAAGAGTTGTTCGTCCTGGTTTATCTGGTCCAAAGCGTACATCATGGCCTCGAGCCGCTGGATGCCGTTCTCCTTTTTAAGGTCCCCGCACGGCGTGCCGTCGCCGCCTCTGGAGTGCACCGGGAAAAGTCCACCGAGGGTCAAATGTCCCTCAGTCCGTATTGAATGAGGCGCATACGTCTCCTGAGGCAGCGCGAAATCTATCACAATCCTCATCAGCCAAAACATTCTCCATAAGCAGCGCAGCTTGACGCACGGACCGGGACGAGCCATGATCAACTTTTTTAGAGGATAGAGCGTGTAATCCGGAAAAATCACGACCAGAATGGTAGCGAAGTTTGTTAAAAAGAGCCCATTCTTGTCACCAGGCAGGAGATTCAACAAGCAGGGCTGGAGAAGCGAGACGCAGTCGACGGCTCAGGCGAACTGCGCCCATCGCTCTGCTGCCGGGGGTGAGTGAGTGCTGCAGCTTGTTGAATGGCGATTCGGTTCCCTCAGAACGTGGGGCTACATCCACAAGTTCCACAATACGAGAAATGGAGCATTAGCACCCGTACACCGCGGATAAACTTGCCTAATTCGGTCCAGCGGGCTGAATCCGAAGCGCTAGTGCGAACCCGACGAATCCGCTGCCGAGATCTGGCACATCTTCACAACCCAAAGCCGCAATTGTGGCACACAAAACGTCACGATTTTAAACAAAGAAATGAACCCTCGTGATGGAGTAAATAGGTTAGAGACCCGCAGAAGTCGGGGGCATTCTCCTCGACCAGCCAAACTCCGAGGAGCGCAGAGATGGTTCGTTCGGATGTGTCGTCTGTCTCCCAAGGGTGCACATCTCCCCAGTCCCCCGAAGAAAGAACGGCGAAAGGGCGCAAACTAAACGACCCACCAGAGGTAAAATGTGCGCCAGTCGGGGCAGAAGACTGAGGAAGGAAACGCAGCTAATTACGGCTTGTGGGCTCTTCGTGGCTCCGCAACCGGTCGCATCATACAAAATGAATGAGTCACAATGAGGAATTCGCTGTGCGCCGAGTTTTCAGCCCCCTTTTCTTTGTGAAACGTCATTCAGCTGGCTTGGATGTAGGGGGGGAAAAAAAAAGATGCCATCACTTCATGGCAGGATTTTCAGGAAGTTGTCGTTCAGCAGCATCAGACTGGAGAAGATGAAAATGTAAACACGGCAAACAGAAAGCGCTTCCACACTTTAATTGTTCCTCTGAGTGCTCCGCGCCGCATTCATAATCTCCACCTCTCTCCGCTTCCTCTTCCTACTTTAGATCCCTCAAACACGCTAAAGTGCCTCTTCTCCTTTGATGTAGATGGTGGCAGCCTGCACGCACGGCGCAGATTCGTGACACGATGAAGAACACGACAGAGGTGCGGGCGCGGGCACGTTCACCCGCCCAGCTGAGGAGTGCAAGAGTGTCTTTCCTGAAATACTTTTGAATGCATGAATGGTGCACCTTTAACAAAATAAAATTAAAGAAAAGTGAGGGAGGTGGTGGAGGGAGGAGCGGGGATGGAAGGGAGAAAGACACGTTTGGAGGGGTCCAGACCGGTCTCCCAGGCAACCCTTCTTCAGAAGATGCTCCTGATTCACACCCCCCACCCGCCAACACCACACGCGCGCGCGCACACACATACACACACGCACACACTGGTGGAGCATCACGCACATGGCACAGATTGTGAGCATTAGCCACACCTTGCAGAAACATCATCCCTCGCATGTTGGTAACAAAACACTATCATCACTAAACTATGTAATTGCACAGATGGCGCTTTTGGAAAAGCAGCAGATTATGATAATTTCCTTTTGTGGGAATCCTTGCATTAGCCAGGGACTTGCTAGGCAATTTGTGCCATTAATTAAAAAGTGACTCGTGGATGTAATTTTCAAAATCACATTACCAAAGCTCTCTGTATTGTTGCTGCAGTTTACCGTGTTAGAAAAAGGTGCTAAGTGAGCACTCTGTAGATATCTGTTGATACATAATTCATACCGATACGCCACCATTTTCAAGCTGACCACATCCACACCTGCTCCGCACATCCGGCATCTCCAGAGGGTCGGCTTGTTTTTTTGGGAAATCGTAGCAGCGCTAGGAAATAGCAAACGGATTAAGGGATAAATCAGTTAAGTTGCTCGATCTTTGCCTGAAAAACAGCCTCTCAGCGTCGCGTTATCCCGCTAACGATTACGGTGCATAGAAATCCCAATTTATGAACATGTCCGTTCCGTTCGTTTCCATTCAATTAAAAGATTAGAAAAGGCGATGTAGCTCTAATTGAAACATGTCCTATTGACATTATAGGCTTGAGTGGACAAATTTCTAATTAATTAGACTGAATGGAGATTAATTCAAGACTAATCCTGCCACGTAGTGTATTTATCTCCATTAACAGCACTGATTCTGTGCATGTCTTCCAAAGGGCCATCTTCACCACTGTGGTGCAGAAGGGCCAGATTTTCCGGCCAGATTTGCACCAAAAATACATTTAAGGCCGATGTGTGGGAACTGCTGGGGAGAGAAATGGAAGGATGTGAGAGGGAGGGGAGGCAGATGGCCTCCTCCACGGCGAGAACACGCAGCTATCAGCAGGCGGGCCTGGAAAATGCCGCAACAGTCCCTACAAATGACACCCTGCAAGACCGGCGTCGTCGTGAACGACACTAATTCCACCGCTCGGACTCTACAGTGAGAGCCAGACTCCCACTTACACTGTCAAACGGAAAGGTTACTTTTGAAAAATGGGGCCCACATCGTGATTTAATTCACTGACTAACCCCAGGAAGAGGGGATTTTCCCCCCTGGGAGAGGATGTGATTTAGACTGAGATTACACTTCAGTTCGGATCTTCCCTCTTTCTCCATCCTCACTTTTACACACAGGCACCCACACACCCATGCACAGATCAGTTATTTTCCTGTTTCATCATTGGTTGATTTAGAAGGAGGCGGCGGAGGGAAATGAACGTATCCTGAACACGAGCGTCACAAATACATTCAGGAGAGCCGGGGATTGTGAATGCCAGAGCTGCAGCACATTTCAATGCATCTAAGGTGATAAATGACAGGTTTCGCCGTGAGACCTATAGATTTTGTTTCAGTCATCAATAATGTCTGCTCGATGCAGTCTTCTTTAAGTCAATTACAGGGGTGGCACTATGCACTCCTTTCAAGAATGACAAATCAAAGAACAATAAAAAGTCAACCTTTAGGACAGGAGGCAATAAGGTGTTCTCCTGGGCCGACACTAAACACAATGGGATACGTCTGTCAAATTAATTAACCCGGAAACCTTTTTAATTCCAGCCTTCGAATAGAAGGGACCATCTTATCCACAGGAAAGAAATAACTCGGCAGGGGTAGGTAATTGCATGTCGGGGTGATTTGTCGGAAAGCACGCGGGCCACCAGTCTGTTTGGACTCACATAGTTTCCTCGAAGGGTGAGGTGTTAATGCTGGATCAATGGAGGTCCGGTGTTAGATTAGCAACACGAAGGTCACAGACGCCCTCCCTCCCTTCATTCTAGACCATCTGCTTTGGAATAATAAAATCTGATGATCTACGCCTTTCCTCAACCCTGCGAAAAGAGTCGCTGCCTGTGAGGAAGAGGAAAAAAAAACATATTGTTATTCTGCAAGCACACTGTAAAAGATGACAAATTTGTACCTCTTTTCGCTGCTTACACCAGGTGCTCTACCACCAAGACGATAGACTCTCCGCGCTCTCAATTATGATTGTAATCCATCTGTCATAGCGGCTCACTTCTAATTATGTTCCCGTAAAGATGCTGCTGTGAGCTCAGCATCCGTACACACTCAGAAATGCGAAGGATAGATAATGCAGAAGTGACCACAGGAATACAAAACAGCAGTGAGCAGGCTTCTCTTTTTTAATCAAAGCTGGAGATGTAGGGGAATTTGCTTCACATTGTTAGGCCACAACATGTGCCTGCCACCATTGTTTCTCAATTTCTGAGTCGGGGCTAGTGAGAGGTCCTCACTCAAAGCATGTCTGCTAGAGATAATGATCACAGGAACCTTACATGGCCGTAACAAGCTGACATGTGCTGACCCTCCACCTGCGTGGGGTCAGAGTCTTCCAGAGACCCCATTAGAGGGTGCCGGCATCATTGTTTTGATGTCTAACCCCACAGTTCGCAGACCTGTGATTCAGCTGCAGTGGAGGACGGACGCCCCAAATCTGATTGCGACGCCAAATGCCTCTCCTGCTAATTAGTCCGGCTTCTGGGCAGTGACTATTTGGCTGCCTGAGACAAAAGAACCTTATAAATAGTAAGAACGTAAAAAGTAAATAAACGTGGGAGTGAAACAAGACAGAAACTAACATTCTCTGGGGTAGCTGCCACTTATTGAGCTAAAAATGTGTGTTGTGATTCTGTGTTGGTCAGCTTGTACTCAAGGGCAGGGTCGGCTGGGACGCTTGAATGGATTGCCAGAGCCACGTGTGGGGGTAATTAAGAAGCTACAAGGGGAGCTGATGATAAATGAAAGATGGTTTGCCATCTTTCATCTGTAATGGGTCACGTCAGCAGTTACTGTATAAGATGAAGAGCGGACTGGTGACTTCACCGTGTCGCTAAACTTTCTGTCGTTACTCGCTGACATCGTGCATCAGTCAAGATGACAACACGCCCTTTGTTGGTTATTGTCTCCTTTTCATCGCGCGCATGCAAACATACAGGTTTAGCATCCTCTAAAGATGCACGGCGTGCTCCTGTACGCTCCAGCAGCACTGCACAAATCCATTTTGTTCCCAGCCTTCACCATGTTTTGTTTAATTCATGAGTGTGACATCTGGCATGTCTCAGAACTGCAACAGAACCAATGTTCTAAAGCCAACGACAGCCATCCTTCTTTGAGGTATTTCATCCCCTAATCTCATGCTTTGTTTTGTTTTTTTTTTCTGGTGACATTACAACGTGGGCCTCCTCGGGTTGCAGACCAAATGAAACGCGAACGATCATAGCATTTTTGGGTGGCCTCATCGATTTTCGCTTTTGAGTCGTTTATCGATGACTCGCTCGTAACAAAGGCTAGGGAACAGAGGGAGGCAGAGGAGGGATGTTTAAACTAGTTTTAGCACCTTACAAAACAAAGAATCCACAAGCTCACATACAAAATACTGCACTGCTGTTACATCACTGCAGAAGCTAGGCCCTTTACTACACTACAGTTATCAAAAGCCACAAAACTTCTAAAACTTATTATTAACACATGAAGAGTCTAAAAGTGGAGACAGAAATCTGTATTTTACATAAATTCTGCCTGTCCCTGCGAGGTTGCCAAGTGATTAGACGAGACTCCCACAGTGCGCTGGCAGCTTTTTTAATGAACATTCCTTGATTAACAGAAAATTAGCTGCAGAGAAACATATAACGAGTCGACGCATTAGTCCTGCGCATCAGGACATCAACATGAAAGGCCCGGTGTGCATCATTCACAGAGAGCGACGGACAAAGATGAAAAACGTGCGCTAGTTTTCTGTGGATGCAGCTGTTTTGATCGGAGATTACCATTTTTATTCAGCAGAGGCTTTTTTTTTTGGAATCGATTCTGTCTCTTTGGTACACATCACACATCACAGCGCAGAGCATTTGTACAAAGGTGAGGCTGTGGTTTTACATTTATTACAGCTCTGCAGGTGTCACCGGGCTACGATATTAAGCGTCAAACGTCAGAATATATGAATGGATCTGTTTTAGGCAGATTAAGCATAATAATGAGGAGGCACACGCAGCCTCTGCAGGCGGACATCTTAACCCTGTCGAATTTCTTCTCCGGCATTTGATCAGATACCACCGCTCTAACTTCACCCTCTGACATATTTTTGTACTGCGTCAGCCGTCACGCGCTCTCGTCTTTTTGCGGCACATATTAGCTCGTGTTTTTTTCTTTTTTCTTTTTTTTTTACCCACTTGTTCTGAAATATTGTGAGGAGGAAGGCGTGGGTCTGGATTATGGCTACTTGAATTAACTTTGTGCTGTTTGTATTGCAAATAACAGACTTTTTTCATCTTATGCAGCTCATTACCATGTGGAGCTGCTAACGGAGGACTGCAGCGGAGGGCAGGCCTATACTTATTTTAGATAAGAGCAGTCTTTAGCAGAGGTTGAAAAGCATTTAGCGGCGCATGTGCACACACAGACACACACGCCTTGATTTTCAACAAGAATTTTCTCAGCCTGACTGCTCGCTACGGTGCAAATCATCATGCACACGACTTCATCTCACTCACTCATTAGGTAAATTAACCCTGTAACAAATTATAGCATGTAACTCTCATATGGAAACGGAACAATTAATCACTACCTTTACTTGAAGCCATCCACTGGAGTCGACACTTATTCCCTCTACACTGCGTCTCACCTCCTCTAGCTGGAGGCTGTACTCCATTAAAATCTGTTTGGGTTTAACTGCTCCCCGTTTCACCGTGTGTGTGTCTGTGTAAGTGTGTGTGTGTGTGTGTGTGTCTGAGGGGCATCCAGTCTGACAGTAATCCCCTGGGTTTATCTGTTCATGCCACCGTGGTCCACTGTGGCCCTCCTTTCTCCTTTGAACTCCCTGCGGCCCGGCGGCCCCGTGAGAGTGCTGTGGTACAGCAAGGCCACAAAAGCTGCACCATCAGGGGCCTCTTCCTCAGAGTCCCCCACCCCCACCTCACCCCGACCCCGGCAGCTCACTCATATTTAGCACGAGTTAAAGTGAGAAAATGCATTCGTACATACTGGGTGGCTGCGGTCACGGTGGGTTTTGGACTCTCCGTGGATGTCACGGTGGAACCGGGGTGCCGCGTCTCCTGCTGGTGACTCACTGCAAAGAGGAGAAGAGAGCAACACGACTCATGTGTCGACAGAGTTTGGAGACGGGATTGATCATGTGCTGCCCCATTTAACGTGGGCCCTGGGGTGTCGAGGGACAGTGAGTTCAGTAGAAACAGGGGCGCCGCACAATACAGCCCGGGCTGAATGCAGCTTCTTACGGCTGCTCGGGGATTGAATAAAGCCCCGTTCACTGGTAACATATCACATTCTGTTACATGGTTTTCAACAATTCCTCGTTTTTCATCCATGGAGCTGGCAATGGGTGTTTTATACATTTCTATTCCCTTCATAGCACAGCTCTCTTTAAGCCCCCCCCCCCCGAATTTCTCCCTTTCCCCCTCTCAAGTTGAAAATCAAATCTATAAATCAAAAGCAATGGGGGAAAAAGACATGGGAAGTGAAGGGCATTTAAATCCTTTCGGAGTTTCAACGCTTCAAGAGTGAAATAAACAGGAAATTAAAATGCCGCTCAAAAATGGCCGCAATCCCTTTTTTTCAAGAGATTGAAAACCAGGTGTGTTTCCCAACACATCTGGATGGTTTATAGTTCACGCTGCTCCTTTTAAATGCTCCCTTCATTTCCTGATCCTGACCCTAAACCCAGGTCTAACCTCAGCCTTCAAACCAAGTCTTAATCCTCAAACGGGATTATAAGGTTGGAAGGACCAGTCTTTACTTCCCAAAAATGTCCACACATTTTTAAAAAATAAATCAATAAATAGTCAATGTTGTGCTTTTATATCTGGACTAAAGGCCTGATGACACAACAAACATGGTTGCCATGGGTGAATTAGCTATCATGGAATGGAATATTAACACAAATACAGATAAAATCAACAGTCATACTGTAGAACTGCACAAACACGCCAGCGGAGGCTCTAAGCACAAACATAAATCCAACACTGTGGATAAGAATCTCTCCTGGAAAATGCATTTTTTAAAAAAAAAGAGGCTTTGATGGATAGACTGTCTGTGAACCAACAGCGTGTGAAATTTCATTACAATCCGCACAGTTATTGAGATATTTCGGCCCAGACTAAAGTTTTGCCGTGACAGCCTGGCTGACTTATGCCGCCATCCCGAGTGGCACAACTGGAAGTCCGGCTACATTTCTATTAAAGATTCTGGATCCTGTGAGTCCAGACGGCTGTGACTTATTCCCTGTCAGAAAGGCAATTATTGCAGTGGACTGAGGAAAGTGGCTGAACGACACACTCGTGCCCCCCCACCTCCCTCCTTTTTTTTTTCTACTCATTTGGGCTTTGTCTTTAGTGGTGGACAGCACAGCGGGTATTCTCGCCCAGGTCAAACTGCACAGCAGCAGTCACGGATTTTTAGCAACCATTAGTTGGAACGTAAACACGACAGCTCGGCGGAAGGCTGGATAGTTTTTTTCTGCTGTTTTTTTCAGTTCAGACTGTGGTTGGAAAGTGCTATACTTAAGAACAATGGTGCCTGTCTTTTACCTCCATTTACATTCCAGAACTGCTGAAAAACCATTCGGGCAGCGCTGAGTTGAGAGATTGAAAAACTTTGTCACTGGCTTCCAGTGCAGACGCATTACTGGTACTGACAGTACAAAGTTTGAAAAGGCTCTCTGAAGTCTAATGGTGCACTTTATGTGAATTCACCACCCTTTTTTAGTACCTGACACACCAGAAGATAGGGAAAAAAGTCTCATTTAGGCATCTTTAGCCACAAGTATTGGAATATAGGAATCCAATAACGTAAATGGCTTCCTTGCGAGTTTGTCGGGCCGTAATGACAGGCTAACCCTTTACAAGCGTCATACCTTTGATGAATGAATTACATTGATGATATCGATCGACACCCTGCAGACCCATTGAGATACGTCTAAACCGTCATTGACATTGACTATTAATTTCAGACATTTTTTAATTAAAGAGGAGTCGAGTGCCGCAAAAGATGAATAGATTTGCAGCTTGTGTTGTTTGGATCAATATTTTCCTTCACCGAGAGACCTGGTGTGTGAATAAGAAATCTCAAACTCAAACAGAATCGCGTCAGAATGTCTGAAAAATGATACACCTGCTTCTTTCCTTCAAAGACCTCAAAGCAATAAATCGTACGCTCGCCCAAACTGAGGCGATAAATCACGGCACTCTGAGGCGAAGGCAGCGGCGAAAGGCTTGCTTTCTCTTTAAGTGGAGGCTTACAATTGAACCTCAGGCACTGGAGTCCATAAATCGCAGCATCAATTATTAACCTAAATCTGTTTTAATGTGCCAAAAGAAACCCCGGCGGACGAGCTAATGCAACGAGCAGGAAATGAGCAGAGCGGCTAAAATGGCCAGTGTGGCCGGAGCTGGGCCTCTTTCATGTTGGAGCCAGTCTCCAACACAGGAAGAGTCAACGACGAGCCCATTCTGTCAGAGCGGGACAGCCATCAGCAGCCACATTAGCGACTAAATAATAGAGGGCTGCGTTTATTTGAGGAGGGGAATATGTGGCACATTAGGCCTCGGAGACGTAGCTGATGATGCCCAAATGGACACGGTAGCACACACAGGAGATCTCAGGGTCAGCAAAGCAACAGCATCCTCTGTTTGCTCTTTCAGGATGCTTTTAAATCGCATGTGTGTCCAAGTTCACGAGGTGATAGAAGCGCTTCTGGAAGTGCGGTGGATGTAAACTGCAGACCATTAGAAGAAGACCTCAGCAATCACAACATGGCTGCAGGGATGTGGGTATAGCATGATCACAGGCTGCGACCAAAAGCAAATAGAAAATCGCTCCCTTCGGGGTCAGTCATTTTCTCAGTTCATTCTGCAGTAAATGTTCTTCGGTGTTTCATTAATGGCTTCATGACTCTGCGGCGGTTCGCACAATGCAAAACATTATTTTCTTCTCAGTGATGGCAGCAGTGCCGAGCAGGATTCAGGTAAACACCATTATGTCTGTTCTGAAATCCGATTCAGGGTTAGATAAAAAAGGCCCAAGTTCCTGCAGGAACTGCAAGTATTTATCTAATTTTTCATGTCAGCAGAGGCTGAGCGGGAGTTGAGGGGTGATGAAATCTGCCTTGCTTACCCTATTTATTGTTCAATTATTCATCGTGTTTTCAGTTGGAAGAAAAGCCCGCCGATACGCTAGCGAGCCTTAATTTAGAAAAGGCGGCGGCTCCACCACTCCCCATCTGCTTACATGATGTAAAACCAGCAACTGGTTATTGACTTTCACACATGAGAACGTTGATGGGGCGAAACCCAGAGAGTCAACCGGTTCACGCTCGTCCTCGCTTGTTTACGCGATCGGATTTTTTTCCCAGACAGCGATCAGTGAAGAGGCTCTCCCAGATGCACTCAGATCTGCCTTCATCCGGCACACGAGAGGAGGGAAGGCAAACACCGAAGCCGTCTTATTAGTGCTTTATTCTTCTTCATAGGTCTTCAGATTGACAGGGAGGAGGGAAAAAAATCTCCATGCAGGCTGTGCCATAAACAGTGGCAGTGATAAATATCTGCTGTCACTTCCAACATGACTCACTTGTCTGAGTCTCAGCTTTACTGCGCACAAAGGAGGCTGCAGCAGGGCAACCACACACTGCTGCTAAATCTTTATCAGATTACAGATAATAGATGCACTCTGTAAAATAGCTCGTATTACCGGAGACCAACTTGAAGTGGAGCGTGGCTGAGTTCCAAACAGTGAATAATAAAGGGGGTAGGGGTGGTGGTGGTGGTGGTGGTGGTGTGAGGGGGGTTCTGTAAAAGCACACCAGCATTGATACAGGTAAAAAGTCATATAAGCTCTCATCGTTCTTTGAATGAATGTTCCATTAATGTCATTTTATGCAGGCTTGAGTAGCCCTCCCCTTCTCTGCTTCAAAGAGGCCACTCCAGACCAACACCAGTCAGCACAGTTGTCTGTGACTCACAGGAGCCTCTCTTTTTTCACAAGGACGGTGGAGGAAAGTGTTCCACCGATGAGCCCCAGTGATTCCAAATAGGTGCTGAAAGTGTATTTTTTTTAAGTGTACAGCGATACATGTACCACGCCAAATATACACGGATTTGTGTTTGTAAGAGACACGTTGCACCAGATTATGCTAATATTGCAATGTTTTTTAAAATTTGGGGTATTAGGGAATTATTAGCATTGCGAATAATGCGTGCGCATCATGTCAGCATTACAGCACCCAACCGGCCTGATCAGTTCGTCAGCGTGGCAGCATGACGTCTGTGACTAATTAGATTCCCTGAAATGCTGTGACACCAGGACCAGCTGGGCCGATGCCAAATGCAAGTCAATCAGGAGATCACAGAATTTCACAGTGACACCCTGACGCATGTCCCACCGGGTGGCGTCGGGGATTACCCAGATACCTGTGCAGTCACCTGTCATCAGAGAAGGCTGCGCTCTTTTGCACTCACAAGCAAACACCCTTTCTGCCAAATGTGGAGCTGATTCACTGTTTAACCGTTGAACTTTTGTTTGTTTTGATGAGAAACCACAGCGTGCGTTCGCGGGCCCTATCTACTGCCTCAGATCACTCTGGAACTGACGTGTAATTTTTCAGTTCCATTTCCACATGTCCTGAGCACATCCGCAAAGCTCCCCTCCCCCTGTCACAACACATGCAAATCAGAGGTATTTATGACTCTAAACACCCGTGGGGAAAATTGTGGGTTATTATGCGATTCTGTGATTGCTCGGTAAAAAAAAAAAAACAACAAAAATCTATCAGTCTGCCCAGGTTGTTTTTCTTTTTCTTTATATACACACATATGCTGTGAAAGGCTCCTCGGGCTTTAAAATAAAAATGAGAGGAGTTTTATGGATTTAGTTTATTAATGCAGCAAAATAAAGTACTGCTGGTGAGTTATCAGCTCAATAAACACAAAATCACTGCACATTTGCATTGCACAGATGGTTTGATTTGATGTTTTAGGACTTCTGACCAAAAAATTACTCACAACAAGCGAATGTTTTTGTTTATTTTCTAAAAATTGCAGCGATATTTTGTAAATCGGGATAATAAATGGAAGAACACGACGCCCAGTTTGCAATTTGGCTTATTTTTAAGTGAACTGGCACGAACCCTCAGAAGGACAATTTACCTTCTGTGTAATCCACAATTAACTCCAGCTACCTCAACAACATCACAAGTGTCGATGCAGCTACTTACAACAGCAGATATTTAACTGCTGCGTGACCTATAAAGTGAGGCACCTGTGGATGTATTCAGTATTAATGACTCGGCCCCGGTTCAATTAATCATCAAGTCTGTGGAAGAAGGATCACTTTTAAAAGGTGAGGACAGATTAGACAAAAAACCTGCGTGAAAGTCAAGATACTGGCCTTTGTCTCCGAAACCAAGGTCCACAAATAATTAGTTTCTACTTTTTAGCAATAGAAAAACCTTTAATTAAAGTAATCAGAGTCCTTTCATTAAATCATGTTTACTTGCAGAAATAAGCACGATTAATCATACTTTTCCCCTCCTCCTTGCTTGACAGCTAAAGTTTACCTCTGAGTAATCCAGACTGACTCCTACACATAAATGTCAGACACTTGCAGTTGCAGCCTGTCAGAATTTCTGTTCTGTGCGTGTGCGCGACGGCGTGCGAGGGCCCGAACATGTCCCAGTATAGCAAAACTCCTAAGTACCTCTTAGGCCTGTCTGCATGCAAACCTTTACTCTGTTCACAAGAATCCAGTAACAGTCTTAAGGTCTGACATCCTAATATCGTTTATAAGTGAAAAGCTAATGTAAGCGCACTCACACTGGTGTTAGCAATAAATCTTTGTTTGTTGAAAACTCATCAAGAAAAGGAGACAAAAAAGGCAGCTGCTGTTTCGGCAGTCTCAAGGGTCCAGTTAATTTTAGAAAGATAATCTCCTGCAATATGCTGAGGGATTAAGACATTAAAAGTCCAGGCATGGGAAGATGATAAAGCTGCAGAGTGCGACACAGCGAGGAGCATCCACCGCTGCTCAGGAACAGAGGAGCGGGTTTGCTTATCATGTTAATCAGCAAGCGGATCGAGAAAAACAAACATCAGTCCTTCAATGACGTGCCCGCGTGATTTTCCGCTGTCCTTCCGTCTGTGAGTCAGAACAGAAGATCGTGATGACGGCGGTTCATCTTCGGCTGTTAGCGCTGTCACCCATGGCGACGTTGCGACGCTCTCCCAAGAGATTACCTGCAGGAATGCCACACCGGAGCAAAAGGAAGTGCTTTCTCTGGCTTAATCAATGTAATTTGCATATGCAGGATGAAACTAATCCCCATCGGAGGGAGGTTCTCCACCTGAGGCCCCCTTTTTTTGTCCTTTTCATGCGAGCCCTCTCTTATTAAATGATCCCCTGACAATGCTCACCTCAGAGAAGAGAACAAAGCATGCCGTCACACCGAGTGCAAAGGGAGGGAATCTGCAAGAAGGTTTGGAAGCAGAATGACAGCGTGCAGAGAATAGAGGCCAAGAATAGGTTGTGGTGAATGGGGGAGGGGGGGTGTAAAGTGCAGAGAGGGAAGTTATATTGTTTGTTTACATCAGGAGCAGCAGGTTCCAGGTGAATAACAATGTGCACATTTGAAGCCATCGAGTACAAAGTCTGCTGGAGCTCAGTAGACCTGGCTTTGTGAGGCAAGGCCAAGGTCTTTAAGCACCCAGCCGGGGGTTCCTCTGTTCCCACTGTTTGAACGCACCACCTAACATGAGAGACACAAAAATACCACTGCTGCGCCATGCCTGAGGAAGCCCCACAGATGTTTGAGTCATGTTAAAAGGATGCTGAGCAGAAAATATAACAATCACTTAGGACTCCTCCCCCTCCTTCTCCCTAGTTTAGATTTTAGAGTGAAGCCATGGAAGACAAACATCAGCAACAACTAGGACCTTTTATCCCTCCGCCCTTTGATTCTCAAACATCTCTGCAAAGATCCTCCAACGTGGTGGGATTGGACCAGCCTGCAGCTGCCCGCCGCCTCTCTGCACGCTTATTTCTTTATGATAATGCATACCTCAGGGTGCTGTTTGGCTGGCTTTCCTGGCCGAGGCGTATAAAATTCTCTCCCAATTTACAGGCTGTCGAATGGATTACAGACTCATTATCAACGGCGCCGGATGGCTACGGAGGCCCGCCATTAGCACCACGTTTCCACTGTGTCAGCTGCACATCCAAACCCCGTGGTGGATGATGTGTACTTTGCTGTGTGTGTAAACCTTTGTGTGTGTTTGCGCAGGGCTGATCTAGTTTTGCACAGTGCCACGTCGAAAAAGTTGGAGCAAAATGATTAACTACTGAGTTATACACGAGCTTAAACTGGAAGACCATGACAGGAGGTACCCTCAAATACACAGCAGCAGTGTATTTATGGGTTTTTTTATGAAAAAAAGGTACCTCTGCTTGTTTTTCTGCTCTATTTTTCCCCTTTTTCCAGCTTTGATATCTGTACTGGCTGCAGAGGGATTTTTCATGTCTACCACCACGACGGATGCATCTTTTGCATACAAGTCTATTTGCACAATCAAAGGCATTAGGAATTTACCTGTAGAGGTGACAGAAGTAAAAAACAAACCAATAAAACAGACAGTGTTATTCTGCTTGACAGCATTGGCCAGAGTCTCTCTGAACCTGATTGATGATCCATTTTCCCTGCCCCGGGGCCACAGTAATGGAAGGTCTCGGGATCTACACAGGCTGCACAGAGACAGATGGGACCTTGCATGCACTGACCTTGCTGAGCTGATATTTCTCACAGGCCTTGTCTCTGGCCTCATCATTAAAGTTGCCACAGCTATTAACATTGAGGGAATACTTCAAAGGAGCTGTTTACTTGGACAGAGCGCCGCTGGGCCAGCACCAACAGCTGTGGAGGGCGAACAAGGCAAAAAGTGACTGGGAAAATGGATGGATGGATGAATGGATGAATGATTTGCAGTAATTCATATTAGCTCTTAAACCTGACATTGATACAAAACCATGCTGTATTGAGTTACAGCTGATATAAAGTTCGCATTCTCTATTGATATTGTGCGAATTAAAAAGCACTTGGATGCCATTCAAGTAGTAATTGCTGGGAATCAAAATGGGTTTGCATGAAAAATGCATCCCTGCATTGAGACGATGCTCATTCTGAGTACTTTTGAGAGGTTATAGGTATGAAATTCTGCAGGGATTGATAGATCATGAAATCCCTTAATTGCTTTACTGCTGTTTTGATAATCTTAGGAGTTTACTGAAAGATTTAACTCAAATTTTAATCAACGCAAAACACAAATGACCTTAAATCCAGTCTGAAAAGTTAGGCACCCCGTCTCTATAGTAACCACAACTGACACCCGCTGCCTAGTGTTTCCATGGTAACCGTGAGTGGTACCTAGTGACCAGTGGCACTATAATGACAAAAAAAGAGGAAGAGGGATGAGTTCTGTTTAGTGGAGTCAACAATAAGAAATTCTCATTCTCAACATAAGCTGAATTCACTTTAGAAGACACAATTTTGTGCTGGACTAGCCAAAATTTAGCATTATTTAAATTGGAGCATAATTTCGCTTTAATACTCAAATAATCAGCTCGGTCATCGACATTGTTTGAAATTTTGCAAACGTGAGCTGGCTGCAGTTTGGTCGTCTAAAACAAACAAACAAACACACCAACAAACAAAATTAATTCCATCTAAGAGAGTGAAAAATGCTAAACAGCTGGGTGCAACCGATACACTGCGACAATGACTAAGCTTCCTGAAGGACATGTGCTGCTTGCTTGCATTTAGCCACATTTATTGTGTGTTTACCTCTAATGTTGACAATGCTGCATCAGCTGGTCTATTGTGATTTTATAAGACCTTTTCGACATTTTGAGCTACAGGAAATACCCGACAACTTTAAAAAAGCATTGCAATATCAGAATCGGACCTTAAAATTATGGGCCTGAGACTCAGTCCAGCAGGTCACTACCGGCCATCCAGCCAGAAAGAGATAAGGAAATAATCAGAAGAGAGCAGCAGGGGCCAACTTCAACCAGAATGTACTCACAGATGGGCCCCCGCTTGCACTGGTTGGTTCCCCCTCCTCTGTTATTCTATCAAAACAAGCCAACGCACTCTCTGTTGATGTGTGCTGATGGCTTGTGAAGACGATTTAATTGTTTTATTACCTTCTCACTACTTTACTGCTCACAAAATAAAGAGAGGGCGGGGGGAGAAAACCCGCAAGTCTAAAAGTCCCTTATCTCCAGTGTGTTATCTCTCATTAACGTTGGCTTGTGATAAATGTTGGCGCTTTGAGGGAGGGGGAAGTGGGGGTGGCTGCCTTATTGAAAAAGCAAGGTATTTTTGATTTTGACAATCAGAAATGCTGTAAATTCCCCGAAGAGCCACGCAAGTACACGTATCGCAACAGCACACTGTCGGGGGGGGTGGTAATCGGGGTGTAATCAGTCAAACAACAGGGCAAATCCAGACACCCGCACCTGCAGCCAGTCCCCAGGTAGCCCAGCCTCCAATATTTGAAGTTTCGGGATCCAACCAATAAACGATGGCTTCTCGTTGGCCTTGCTGCCAGATAAAATTGCAGAAAACAAAGTGTTGCACCAGGTAAGGCAGAAACACAGTGTCTGCATTCAATACCTGACAGCTGCAACCTTATTGAGCATCTGATAACGATATTTGCCGAGCTTAATGTTTGCCCTCTGCAGGCTGCAATCCGTCTCACTCAGTCCTGTTTTCCTGCGCCTCGTCCCTCATTCTCGCCTTCCCTTCCCTATCAGCTCCCTTGCTTTCACAGCGTGAGACAGGCAACAACACAGACATGACGAACGGCTGCTTGGCTGCTCCCAGATCCAGAGCTGCCGCATCCTTTATTCCCCGCTTCTTTTGGGGGGGATTTAAGGAGAATTAGAATCTGCATTAGTCAATAATCAATGAGAAGCTCAGCAGGTGGCGCTCCGCTTAGGCTTTTCCAGTGTGTCTCTATTACAGGGGTTAAGCATCTTTCTATCAAAGTCACTTCAGGAAAGAATCCGCTTGTGACGGAGACTTCATCATTACAGAAACAATTTTCCCGTCCTCGTTTATAGTAAAGTAGGATGCCAATGCATGCTATATGTTCCCAGCGTCTCCTTAACATGAAGGTGTAATGAGCCAATTTGCCCACAGGGAACATAAAATATTCATCTAATGTGTTCTAATGGAGTTCCGCAGACTGCACAGAGAGACGGAGGCGCTGCAGCCCAAGCCACATCTTCAGGAGCTGCTGCTGTGGTCGGCTCTAACAGGAGACACTTTATTAATTCTTTTAGAGGCAGGAAGAATACTTCACCTGCATATTTTCAGTGGGACGCCCCCGAGTTAATTGACAGGGCTAACGTATTGTGATTAATAATCAAGTTGAAGATGTGTTATTAAGGCCCACATTCAGTTGCACTCATTACACTGATTTTCATGAATGCAGCGGCTCAGACTGCTAAGTAGGACGGTGGAAGGTCAATGTAATCATTATATAATTTAGCAGGGGAATAATTTTAAAATGGTCTAATAAGGCTGATTGCTGGTGATTGGTGTGACAGTGACACCTCTACATCTCCATGGAGTTTCATTGTGAAAAGTTTGGCGGAGCTTGAAGACAACACGTGATTAATGTTCCCTTTTTAGTGGCTAGAATGAAGGGAAATAAAGCCACTTTTATTTTGATTTTTCTTAGTTGTTAAAGAATACTTTTCCAAAAAGATATTATTGCATACTAGTGAAGACAACAGACTGATTTGAGAGCAAGATTAGTGTTCTCCTAGGGAAAGAATAATGCAATCACAAAACTTAAAAGAAAAAACTGTTCTTACACAATCTCAACACAATCAAATGCAAAATTACTATGAAAGGATTTTTCAAGGTTTCTAATACTAACTTCCACTAATGTAATGGTTTCTAGACCTCCTGCACTTTCATCTTTTTGACTTTGTCCTAAGCAGACTTGGACCAAGAAGTGAGGGACGGGAGGGCTGCTTCCACCCCCGGCGCTACGAGCCAACTTGACACACATAAAACCCTTTAGACGCGTTTAAAACCTCATTTGCATGTGTCGTACACAAAGTGTAAATGTAAAATGGCGTCCTTTTTTCACATGAAACCCTTCCCCTCCTGCACGAACGAACGTCTTTGAAGAAAAGGACAAAGTTTGAAATGCTTCCAGGGGACCAGCTCTCCATTTTGCGGGCTTCACCACTCAATGGCTTTGTGATTAAAGCCAGTCTAATTTATTGATTGAAAGGGAAGAAGAGAGACCCCAGAACCTTTCTACTCTGCTCCTCCATCTGTGAAAGCGGCGGAAAAGCCTCCCTTGACCATGTCTAAGCAATTACGTGAGAGCGGGCCTCTCCTGTTGCACCCAGTAACTTCAGCCATGCTCTGTTACCTTATCTCATCAGGCTGGGAAAGTATTTGTGCTTGTAGCCACGGAGAAGGCGGCCGCCCTTAAATTGAGTTACCTGGTCCGAGATGGTTTTATTTTCCACAGATGGCCTCGAAGATGCTTGATGGAACTGCTAACTGCCCATCACACTTCATGTCCCCCAAGCGTTCGTCTCACCAGAGGAGACGGACGCAGGGAAAGTGATGTGGACAGCTGTCTGCAGGATCCATCACACCCTTTAGACCGCGGGGATTTACTGAGATACCGTAAACATTCCATTTCTTTTAATTTAATTTTCCATTAAAGACACCACTCCAGTCATCTTTCTTCACTTCAGTCTTTGGCAGCACAGCAAAGCACAAGGACAGGCGCAAATAGAATCAGGGATTCTGATGATGTATAGGTGACAGATACCCTCAGTTATAAGAAAATGAGTAATTTCACAGCTGTAATTTCAATAAATGTCCTAGGCTGGGAGTATCAGTCTTTATTTATAAGAACATAATGCATTTTATAATATACGTCGATCATGCATAAGGGGAGCTAAGTGTTAGCTTGTGTCTGTATCTATTTCTGCTGATAACCATGGGGCATGACATGAAATGTGAAGAGGTGTGTAAAAGTGATGCAGGTAGATAAGGTTTGAGAGGATAAAGCAAAGCAGAGAAACGGAAGGAACGGGATTGAATAAGAGCAGATAAAAGGCCTAAAAGGCATGGTCGAAATGGAGAAAGGAAGAGGAAAAAGATAAAAGGGAAACACTTGAAGCAACAGACAGCCTGCCACCTCGCAGTCGCACATTTTACTGGGTTCTGGCCCATAATGTTTTATAGCACAATCAGTGATGGCACAGTAGTCAGTTGTGATCTCATTTCACAACTCATATCCCTCAGTAATGTGAACACAAAGGCAAAGGCAGAGCCATTAGCAGCGTCCAGCGCTCATCCATCGCTACTCATGCATAATTGGCTTCCCTTGGAAGGAAGCGAGGGAGGGTAAACAGCCAGCAATCATATTAACTCCTGTGAGTCGTAATTGAAATCCGCTAACAATCAGCGCGTGGATGATCGACGTGGTTCTGGAAACGCGGGGAGTGCTCGTGACCTGAGACGCCTTTTGTGCATGCTGCATGGAGGAGCAGGTCTGCATTATGATCTGGGGGTTATGCTTGATTTCTGTCCTCACGCTCAAGCAGAGAAGCAGCAGCTTATCATCTGCCTTGTGAGCCAGCGTTGTTTTCCTCTAACAATGAGTTTCCTTCCAAGCCAAGCATAGTTAATCAGAAAAATACTAAAGTTTGACCGCAGAAAGGCAAGCATTTCCTGGGTAAACAAATAATAGGAATGCAATTTTAACAACAACAACAAAATTAGATGAACAGGTAACATTTTATTATAGGAGTTTCATCCTCCCTAAAGATAAATTCAATGAAGAAACCCAGTCTCATATCAGAGAAAAATCAGGGTTTTGTTTTTTTTTTTTTTAATGCTTGGTGACGTCATGGGTACATCAATGTCAGCTTGCATCATTATCTTTTTCTCCAGATTTAGCTCATCCAGTACATGCGCCCATCACCTGCAGGAGTCAGTGAAAGCTAGAAAAAGCAATTAAATCTGATGTCTTTAAGTGTCTAAAGCTGTTTAAAAACTATCCGTCAAACCTTGACAAGATCCAGTAGCTTTGTTAGACGGAGAAAAAGGGAGCAGCCCTAATACATTTTAGGAATGGGGGAAATGTTAAATAGTTAAATAGTTAAATAGTTTTTTAAATAGTTTTCTCCTCACTATAAGCTTTTTTTGATGAGTGCTTAGTCCATAGCTTCAGGGGAAACTTTGAGCTGTGACGCTTCAGTCGATGGGCTGTCTGTCTGATAAAGTATCTGGATGCAGAAGAAAGCCTGTGATACCTCAAAACGGCCATTACAACAAAAGCCATCACTTCCATCTGCGCTCATGATGGTGGGGGGCAAAGAGAGACGATGTGAGTCTCCAAAATACAGCTCAGGGAAGAATACAGCTCAGGTTCAACTGCAACTTTTGAGGGTGGTGATTACAGTTTCAAGGACGTGTTTATGGCATCTTCTGTCATGCCTTAATGCAAGCGAAGCAACGCTAGCAGTAGAGAACTGGAACCTGTGTGCAGCCACTAGATGGAGCTCTTGTCTCTTCACACTTGAAGCTCAGCACATCTAGCAGTAGTATCCTCAGAAGAAAAGAATTACATTGTCAACAAGTCTTGGAATAAAGCTACCATTTCCCAGAAGTCGGGAGACGTTAAATATGACGTGCACTGTCATATTATGAATACATATGAATGCCAAGCTGCCGAGGAGCATCTCAAGACGTGTGAACATCCTTCCTCTGTCTGAAGCTTCTGTTCAACAAAGACTTCCTTCAGACTGCAAATGCAGCAGATGTGCTTAGAAAAATAGAGGAAAAAACTCAGTCCTCAGTCAGAATCTTTATTCAGACCCTGACATCATTGACTTTTGCGGGTCTGGCTGTCAG
>CAAE01015033.1:609159-631691 GCA_000180735.1 Tetraodon nigroviridis | reverse complement strand
GGAGGGGGAGGGGATTGTGGGGGATTAAGGGAGCTCTGTGCCGTTTGTTATATGCTGCAAACACTGCAGGATGTTTGCTGAGTGACAGACTCATTTGAGGAGAGGAGAAGGAGAAGGAGAGAGGGGCCCAAACCTGGCCGGAGAAAACACCTCCTGGGGCAGATCTAGGCGGAAGATTAGCAGTAGAGTGAAATAATGGGAGGCTTCACTGTTGGGATGGACCGTCGAGAGGAAACGAAAAGAGGAAAGTTGGGATTTTTACAACATTGCTGAGAAATGTACGATTTGGTTTCTGGAAGAGCTTCTTCGGTTAAACGGGGGAACGAGATTAAGGGAGCGAGGAGAATCGACTGCCTTGGAGCTGCGTGAAGTTTTCTCCCTCCTGAACAACATCTAGGTTTACAAACCAGCAGCAGGAATCTGGAACCGACTCCTGAGGGCAGTCCACAGCAAGACTACAGCCTCTTTAAAGGTGAACCATCTCTTCAATATCGAGAGTCTTTTACTGTTTTCCTTTGATCGTCAACCTTTAGTTTATAGTTTTTCTTTCTTCTTTTACTCTTTGATTTGTAAGCTGCTGTTCTTGTTATCTGTGGATTATCTGCCCAGGACAGCTGGACTGAATAGAAACCTTGAGGGGCCGGACATCTGACATCATGACCTGCGAACCATCTCTGGGCTCGGTCCTGGTTCTGCTCTGTCTCCTCCCGGGCGCTCAGCTGGCCTGCCCATCCATGTGTCTGTGCGTATCTGACGCCGTCAGCTGCAGCTCCAGCGGTCTGTCCAAGCCGCCGCGCCTCCTGCCCCCATACTCCGTCACCCTCGACCTCAGCCACAACCAACTGTCCTGGCTGCGTCAGGGCAGCTTCGCCAAGCTTCCCAGGCTGGAAAACCTCAGGATGGCCCATAACCAGCTCAGCTCCATGGAATATGGGGTCTTTGACAACGCCTCCAGCATCCGGGCTCTGGACTTGTCCTCGAACAAGCTCCAGGTGGTGGAGCAGCACTACTTCCAGGGGCTGTGGAGGCTGGAAGAACTGATCCTTTTCAACAATAAGATCACACGGGTGGAGGTGGGCACACTGACTGGCCTTAGCAGCTTGAAGAAGGCCTACTTCAGCCTCAACCAGATCACACACTTCCCATTCTTCTCCATCCAAGACCATAGCCATCCCTTTCTCACCATGCTGGACCTCTCATCCAACCGTATGACTCGGTTGCCGTGGGAGGATGTGAAAGCTCTGCCAGGGTTGGTGCAGCGGGGGCTGTTTCTCCACAACAATTCGCTAATCTGCGACTGCTCCATGTACAGCGTGTTCTGGCACTGGAATCTCAGGGGTTATGACTCATTGAAGGACTTTGCGGATGAGCACACCTGTAGCATCTCTGGGGACCCTCGGGCATCCATCCGCTTTCTGCAGCAAAACCGGTTCTTTTCCAACTGCACGGTGGAAAAAGTCGTCTCAGAACCAGTGACAGTGCTCCTCTCCAACGTGCTGGTTCCAGAGGGAGAGACGGTTCGTCTCGATTGCCAAACGTCCTTGACTGGCAAAGACCTTTCATTCACATGGTTCTGCCCCAGCAGGGGGTACGTAACCCAGAGCATTTTAAATGACACGCCAATTAGCCTGTTTGCTAATGGGACCTTGGAGATCCTGACGGCCAAGGTCAATGACACAGGTCTGTACGTGTGCACAGCTCTGGATATTAAACAAGGGCTGAATGCAACCCGCGAGGTGAATGTGACCGTGGTGCTGCCTGCGGCAGAGTCCTTCAACACCGGCTACACCACGCTGCTGGGCTGCGTGGTGACCATGGTCGTCATCCTCATGTACCTCTACCTGACCCCGTGTCGATGCAGCTGCTGTAAACAACCCAAGCCTGCGGTCATCCCCATCGTGACCTACAACCCCAGCACCCTCCCCTCTGTTTTCTGCCCCTCCCCCAGAGACCTGCACAAAAGCCAAGCCGACAAACACGTGGCGTTCGTGGACCCAACGGCAAGCGAAGCGGGAACACAGTGGTTCCCTGAGAGTTAACCCTGAAGACCAGCTACTTATTGAAAAGCAAACACAAGGATCTCTGAGGAAAACAACACACCACGATACGTAAATAGTGGAAAACAAGACTTCTAAAACCAGCAGACGAGAGCAGCGTGTCTTTCCAGTCTGCAAGCTGCAGCTGAGAGGCCTCTTTAATATTACCAGTGTTTCCTTTCATGATTTTGTCCTCTTGTTTTCGTGTCTACTCGCAATGAAATTTGGGGCTTAGGTTATAGACCTTGTGCACTGACATTTTTAAATAACAACAGAACGAGCATGAGCTCAAAATAAAGAAAAAAAAAAAAAAGAACCCTCCGTTCCTTTGAGCTGAGTTTATAATTTAAGGTTTCCATGGAGGAGTAAACACTTTTCACATCGACAGATGGCGAAAAATGAAGAGGTTTCGACAGGGAAGCTGTTCACGTGAGGAATTTAACAAGGATTAAAAGCACCGGAAAACTGCTGTATGTGAGAAAACCCTCAGGAAGAACCTCAGCCTGCTTCTTATTTGAGTTTAGATGCGACGTTTAGCCTGACACTTTCTCACGCTGCCCCGGCTGGAGATGAATTTAATATACAGCTCATAACTGTAAATGCAGAGCAAAAAAACCCATCTATCTATCTACCCAAGCCTCAAAAATTCAGTTGCTTTAGATGAATTGCTTGTGCTGCTGACACAGTTTGGGTTCAAAAAGCAATTTCAGCAAATCCTTTATGGTCAGTTGAAAAACAAGAGGGACTTAAGATACAGCAGGCAGATCGATCGGTGCGTTCGTGTGGATCTCGCAGCTTTCAGCCAACATTTGAAACTCTTATCTGACTGAAAACAGAGGTGCATCCCGCAGTGATCCGTCATACAAATACAAATCTCACCTACCTGTTGCATCAATCTGGCGGCGCAGAATAATGAGTCATTATCGATGCTCCCGGTTATCTGGCCAGAAAAATGAACTACAGCCATCAGAAGTGTCAACACTCAGGGAAAAAAACAGCAAATAGCAGTGGGATGACCCTTCAGAGGCAACATCCCTTTAATCAAACATGGCAGAGCATTTTGAATGCTGCACAAGAAGCACAAACCGTTAACCGCAGCGGCGGAACATTTCTGACATCAAGGGGCTTGTTTTGTTGCTCTTTGCATGTGTTTTTAGTCGAACATGCCTCCAATGAGGGTTTCAAAGCTGGCGATGTTCAGTGTGATCTTGCATGGACTGCCCTGGAAAAGAGACAAAAAACAAAACAAAACAAGAAGTCGATGGTATGAAAGACTAAAGAAGCATATGGGTGCTGGAGGATGAAAGGATGTATAAATCTGATGAGTCTGACGGTCTGAACCCTCAGAGGAAGCAAATCAATTTCTTTAAATCCGCGCATCTATAATGTTTCCAGACTGTAGTTTAATCTCAACACAAACCCTTGTAGGGAACAAGGATTGCACTGATATTGACTAGGATTAGGTGTAATCCTGCGTATAATGTCAAAGAGAAGTTGTGAAGATAAGTGTGCATCTTGCAGAGAACAGCACGTTGTTAGAGGAGGAAACTTTGATTAGTTCCAAATCCTTAATTAAAATGTAATAACAGATGCCTCCCAGCCCCTTCCCCCAGACCTAAACTGTTGTCAATTTACAAAATTACAGGTGAATCTAAAATCAATCAGCAACCAGGCTGAAACTGGGACAGCACCACTGCTTCAAACTCTCAAGGATTAGCAAAGGAATAAAAGCCCTCTGACGGCGAGGGCGTCGCATTGTCGAGCACCGCCCCGTTCAATCAGCGCGCAGCTGACTCCTGACTTTTAAAAAATTTAAAAGGACTTTCAAATTCCTGGACATGGATTGCGTAACAGCTGCACATGGAACTTGCACCACTCTGGTGGAGCACGCAGTGTGATGAGCTGGGGCCGGGTTTTAGGAGATTAGTCGTGGGATAAAAACCAGGTGCTTTGTCAATCCCAGTGTTTTTTAATCCCTCTAATCTGGTTCTGCTCTCTGACACAGAGGGCACAGCTGGGTTAGGAGTTATTGTTTCTGATATGATAAGCGGGCAGGTTGGAACAAAAGAGGACATGATGTGAGGGTTTTCTAATTTCACTCAGGGTCCACAGGTGACCCCGGTTATGCAAGCGCGCTGATTTTTTGGGGCAATAAAGCCAAGTGCAAGCGGTGCTGTAAAGAGCGGATTTAGTATCCTGGAGCCATTCGAGTTCTCTGGGTTTCATTTAAGCTCGTGAGAGCAAATGCTCCATTTTTAATGGAGGAACTCCATCAATGACATTTGACAGAAACATTCCTGACAAACAGAAACATGTCTGTAATGCAGTTTATTAAATCAAACATGAATGCCTCCGTGCTTTATTTTGTAGTTTTATGTATTACAAGCTAAATAACAACATTTGAAAATAACATCTAAACCTGGGTGCTTCGCTGAGTAAATGCTCGCATGGATTACCCGCATTTAAAGAGAAGACCCTGGGTGCTTTAAAGGGCTCTCTCAGGCTGCAATTACAGCGTGCACCTCCCTTTTCACATGAATTGTTTTCCCTAGTTTGGCTTGTCTCCAAGGGATTCAAAATCATCTTATTTAAGAATCTAATTACTGCAAAAGGAGGGTTTTTCTGTCAAAGAAGGCTATTACTGAACTGTCAAAATGGTCATCAGGCAGCAGAGGAGGCATCCAGCTGTGGCAGATACATGCGCATCTTTCATGAGGCTGCAACTCACAATCTCAGCCCAGTGTCACCAAACCCCCAACAAGCCTTATTTCATTCTAATTTGATTCTCCACTGGGAATCCCTGCTTAAAGCACACAGCCAGCTGCAGCTCCATCATTGACTCTTGGTTTTATTTTTTCTTCTTTGAGAGGTACGCTGGCCACAAAAAAAAAAAAAAAAGGCTAAAAAATGAATGTGAACCGCAGCAGCAAAACAACAGGCTGTTTATCATCCCTACACACTGTAAATGAATCTAGACAGCGTTATCTCTTCACTGGACCCCTAGGCAGCTCATTTAAAACAAACAATGGTCAGAACAGTGTAATTCAAGTTTGTCGTGTCAATGATGAACAATTTATTTTCCCATGGCAACCTGTTATTGTGGCATCTTCTTTGTTGATCTTGTGTTATTTTTGTCCTCTGGAGCTTAAACCATCATGTCTTTATTTCCTCCTCTGTCCATTAAAAGATTAACTCTGATGAAAAGCATGTCTGTGAATGGCAGCACATTTGCCTGCAACATCTCAGAATGTCAGTGAAAATAATGTACGCTGCACACACGGCAACCGTATCAATTATTCTGGGGTTATGAATTGCGAGTCGGTCCCCTGGCTTTCCCTTTTTAGCATCACCATGAATATCAAACTGGTTGTTTGGACTGAGACGTCTCCAGTGATTACACAGGAATCTGTTCTCATCAAAAAGAACCACAGTGATTTTTGTTTTTTTTTCCTGATCTCTTCAATTTGATTTAAATACCCCACTCAGGACAAAAAACCCAATTCTATGGCTGATAGCTGCAGTGACATCTCATTATTCTAAATCTTGCTCAAATTATAGCACCAGTTAAATCTTCTTTGAGCATTTAAAATGAAAATGTTCATTCTACAGGAAAATTGTTCCTTGACAAATAGTTTAAGAGCTCATCCTATTCATTTTCTTTTGACATGTGGGCAGTCACATGTTCAGAAATGATTGATGGACCAGCAGATTAGAGTTATTCATCTTTGTCCTAAAGTCTTTTGGATAGAAAGTTTAGAGAGAGGATCACGATTGTGGATTTGGAAACATGAAAAAACTTAATCTGAAAACAAAGTTAGGTGATTTCATGAAATCAGATTAAAATATTTTTCATCAGAGACTGTATTTTTCTAATGGAATAGTCAGCATTGCCTTAGATCCAACCAACTAACGTTCCCCTGGTGCATCTCTGCAGCTGAACTGGGAATCTCAGTGAGCGCCTGTTTGCCGTTTGAAAGGAAACAGCGCCCTCTGGCGGCTTCCCGCGGAGCTAACGATGAATAAAACAGCCTTTTACCGTCTGCTGGTGGCCCAGCGGTGGAGGACGGGGGGTGGGGGTGCAGGGCCCCGGCGCACAGCAGGGGCCTTTTTCAAGACCCTGGTCTCCGCTTCAACCAAATCTCTGTAAAACAATGAAGGAAGGCAAAACTTTAGCGCGCTCCAAACACGTGTGCGTTTAAATATATCATTTTAAAGCGGAGCGCTGTGGGTATGAAGTGAAAGGACGGTAAATGCCTGGTTTATATTTTTAATCATTTGTTTGACATGGTCATCAAACTGAAGTGTTTTATTTTAATAGAATTTAGTACAACCAAATATGTCAAATAAAAAAAACCAGCAAAAGTGACTTTTTATTCACTACTCTTTCCTTAAAAAAATACCAGCCTTTCCCCTTGCTCACAAACCATTTAAAATTTAAACAAACAGAAAGTAACTGTGATAAAGTCCAAGAAAGTGAAGGCCATACACCTTTCCTGACAAATATAAATATAGTGGTTTGAGAAGGGTCCCAAATATCTCACATGTAAAGAGTGTACATAACAGTTTGCACGACAGCAGGACACTTGGCACTGCCTGGATTAATTACATTTGTTCATTAATGTAAAAAAACCTTATTCATTGATTTAAATCAATGCATTTGACAAACAAATATATACATTTCGTCTGCTCATAGAGTCTCTGATGTACGGCATTGCGCTGCCCCACGTCGATTGTCTATTCAGGAGCATAGTTATGAGAATATGAATAGTAATTCGGTGGGTGGCCCCTGCCACCTGGGTAACCCCAAGAACAGGGCCCACTTCCCATCCCTCCCCCCCGATCGTGTCCTCTTCCCGGCCGAGGCCAAAGTCCTAATGGAGGCCCTCCTCTCCCTCGAAAGTGCCCAGGACCCATGCCGCCGCGCATGGGGCCGTGATTCATCTGTGCAGGGATGCTGCCGATACTACTGAAACCCCTTCCGCTCATGGGATGTGGAGGCATTTTAGGCCTGACTAGTGAGCCCCCCCTGCTGGCCGCTGCAGGGATTCCTACAGCTGCTCCGAGGGTGTCGGTGCAATTCATCGGAGTCCTTGCCACCTGACTAGAAGGAGTGTTACCTCTAATAGGCTCCCCAGTTGTAGGGAGTGTATTTGGGTCCAACAGGCCAGATGTGATCACACCCTGGCTGCTAACAGTCTCACATGTAGTGGCCCCGGATGCCCCCCACACACCCTCCCCAGGTCCACAGAGTGTCCTCTCCTGCTTCACGGGAAGTGCACTCAATGTGTTAGTAACGCCAGCCTTGAAACCTGGCTGACCTGGCTGGGCTGAGTCATTCTGGTCTGCATAGGGCAGGGAGGCGCTGTGGGGGGACTTCCCAGTAGTCCCGGTCGCTCCAGTGTCAGAGCCGTATGTGTGACCTTGCAGCATGAGGTGAGGAGGAGGAGGAGGTTTGACCTCCAACGGCAGGGAAGCCAGGTTAGCTAGAGGTCCTGGTTTGGCTGTCGCGGATGCAGCTGGGACTGGGGCGGGTGCTGTGGTTGGGGGGCGGTATTCCTGTTCATGGGAGCTGTTGCAGGGTGAGGAAGGATATGCAGGAGAGGCTGAAAAGCCAGAAGACCCAGTGTAAGATGACCACGAAGCTGAAGGATACAGGAAGCTTTGGTGGGGATTAACGGAAAAACCACCTGGAGACAAGCTACCAATGTCCGAAGAGCCAATTCCGAGATGGCTGGTGGCTTTGAACTGAGAGATGGCCGTTTTGAGAGAATTAAAGTCCGACAGCGGCGTTGCTGTCTCGGGAGTGGTCTGTTTCTCTGGGAGCGGAAGACAGAACCGGTCCATGTCCGATGGACGTGGCGGCAGAGGGGGCTTCCCCTCCCCGACCTCCTCCTGCTCCAAGGAGTCTGATTTGTTGGGAGGCTCACCGTCATCCGAGTCCAAAGACATGTCTTCCTCCACACACTCATCATTTACTACGGAGACAGCAGGACAGGAGATGAGGAAAAGGCAGACACACAAACACTTTGTCAAACAAATGGTGCAGTTCTGCCGGCTGCACCGACATGTTCATCTGATGAGATAACTAAACTGAGCAGAAGAAAAATGACATTACTCCAAATTTGTTTGTTTTTTGTTCCTGCTGTGGGCGTTACCCACCGGTAGAGGGCGGTGTGGGGAGCTCATTCTGATTGATGGACCCAATTAGACTGTGAAAACCGCTCATGACGTCATCGATGCTCCCTATCACGATTCCATTTCTGGAGTACTGAAGGAACATTTCAAATGGCCTCTCTGAAAACACACAAGGACACACAAAACACAGAACAGGGAAACAATGAAGAAAAGATTAAACAACCATTTGGACACAGGATCCGCAGATTGAAAATAATCCTCATTATTATCTGATGTAGTTGTAAGATTTTCTCTTCGGCAGAAAATAATGTACCTGTGAGGAAAATAAGGTGCCGCTGCTGCGTGTGCTGAGCCTGGAGCTTGATTAGGCATTCCAGATCCGGCGCCTGCCGTGATTGGTTGTCACATTCGTGATATGGAAGGAACTCTACAAGATGCTTCTTCTGATAGGCTGTGAGAAGGTTCAGGAGCCCCATGGCATTGGTGTTTAACCTTCAGAGGAATGACAGAACAGTTGCAGTTTACCGCTGCGGTACAGATGGCGACACACATAGTAAAACTTGATTTATTAAGATTCTAACCTCCCCAATTCTTTCAGCTTCTTCTGGGACTTGCAATGTACCTTCCAGTGCCAGGGCTGTTCAGGGGTGCTCTGCTCCTCCAGGAATCTCAGTAGCCCTTGCAAACGATCTGGACGAAACGAGCAGCATAAGCTGGGAGTAAACTTATATTTCCATAAAGGTGTCTTTCATAAAATAGAGTGAAACATACCCTGTGTGATAAGATCAGGATTCAGGACAATACTCATCGGACACTATGAAGCCTCCAGACACAAAGAGCTCATTGTACGTGTGGTTTTTGACATCATCCAGACTGTCCACTCCAGCAAAGCTCACAGAAGGCAACTTTTTTAAAGACACCAGAGCTGGGATCTGCAGGATAATTTATTTTCAAGATTCAGATATTTATTGTTCATGTTTAATTCAACCCAGCACCGTCACCTTTTAAAAATAAATTCCATTATTCCTGTTAATGCTCCAGAGTTTAAATGGTGTAAATGAAGTGTTAAATTGTTTGTTTTACCTTGTGCACGTGTGCAGCGATGTCTTCATTCTTAATGATGATGAGAAGCTTATCTAAACTGCTGCTGTTTTCTAGAAACGTCTGTGGGCTGCACTCGCTGTTGCCAAGACTTTTCAAGTACTCCTTTGTGACAGACAGGAGAGAGGTAATTGTTAGCGACAGACAGATGAGTGTGTCCTCTTGTCTCCACGGTTGGCTGCTGACTGACGGACACGGGGGATGAGGAATATATAATGACACATGGAGTCTGCGCAGCTTTGCATATACACACAGCAGAGTTGACAGCTTTCACTTGTGCCTGGGCTAAAGTACAACTTCAGAAAGCTCTATTGTTTGTTAAACTGAGTGGCATTATGATGAATCCAAATGAAGCAGGTGAGGAATCTTACCTTGATATCCTTACAGACATCGCTCTGCTCCCATTCATCCCCAGAGTAGATGTAGAATTTGACCGTGTTCTTGGTAACATCCTTGAAGATCTCCACCAGACTGCTGAAAACCTCTGGCTTCAGCTGACCGATGAGGCTGCCAGCCAGCAGCCCAGAGTCGCTCCCTGAAGCATTGCACAAGTTTTGGCCTTTGGATTCTGAAATGTCTGGGGGGACTTGAGAGGGTGAGTAAATCTCTCCCCCCAACTCTGTTGGAGGGGCTTCGGTTTTCGCCTTCGTGGGTTTGGTTTCTTTAACAGGAGCGGTCTTCCCACTGTGGGAGCAGGAGACGCTCTTTGATGCCGACGGCTCCGGTTTCGTTTTAGAAGACTGATTTGGAGTTGATGGCGGCGTTGCAAGACTAGACGTTGTCACCGAAGGGACCGGGGAGGTGACGTCGCTGGAGATGGGCAAGGGTGGGATCAACCTCTCCATCCTCTCACAGAGCGTTTTGACGTGGCTTTGACAGGGAATGGGGGAGACGTACGGGAAAACAAATTGGGAGAAGCAGCTGTTGGGCAACCAGCCACAGTGGGCAGTCAACCGTGGAGGGAGCCGCGACGTGTAGCTGATGTGGTGGGCCTGCATGATGCTTTTAATATCAGAGGTGAGACTGTACACTTCCTGGTTGAGAATGGTGTCCAAACTGATAGACGGCCTGGAGGGAGCGTCCTCTGTGGTCGCTAATGTAGATGGAGCAGCCACCTTTTTGACTTCCACACCTGCAGACGTTTTTGGCTCTGGGTGGCCGTCTGGTGCTGTCAAGACCTCAGGCGCTGGCACCAGCACCGGCTCCGACTTTGGCTCGAGCTCAGGAAAAAGCTGAGCTCCCTCTGCAATAACACAAAGGAAAACTGTCTCAGCCATGGCAAACGTTCTTGTGTAGTAAAAGCAGACTTGTGTGTTCAAGGCGGTTTGTAGATACCTTCATTTGCAGGATTAACCCAGGGTGGGTCTTCTGAGGTGTGTTCTAGATGCTGTGACGAGCCTGGACTGAAAGGACTCCCAGGGCTACAGTCCATGTCCTCCTAAAAGAAAAGAAAATGATATTCGTTTGCGAGTCTGTTATATTGTTTCTGCACCAATCTTAGAAGCACAGGATTTTATCTCACCTCGTTGTAGTTTGTTTGTGACACTAGCTCTTTTTGTTGCTTAAGATCTGTTTCAGACTCCAACACCGAACCAGCCGATGGTTTGTTTGACTGTACAGACAATGAGCCCTGAGACACAGCTTTTTTAAGAGTGGTTAGTAGGATTTTGAGAAGTCGCTGAGTCTCGTTGACGGCTGTGGACCCGTCGTTCCCGTGAGTCCTCAGGTCAGTGTCATAGATGCCCATGCTTTCCATTACAGCTGTCAGATTGTCCTTCTGTGCAACGTCGTCGCCCAGATCGTCTGCCTGTAGCCCTGGCAGGACATGCAGAGCTGATTAGACACATCTTCAACCTTGGTGAATTAGTTATCTACAAGTATGTGTGCTATATGAAATGTTAGGAATGAACTGTAGTGATGTAGAGTTTTTACTCCTACTCATACTCTTTTTTTTTTTTTAAACAGGCATAAACTACATTCATTTATTTAAAAAAAGCAAATGTTGCAATGTGTACAGAAATGTGCATATTTCTACAGTAAATTGGTCTGATTATTAGGTTCTCACCTCTACTGGATTCCCCGTTGCAGATTGGATCTAGCCGTTGGTGTTTGTTGGCTCCGCCCTTCTCGTCGCCTTCAAATTTCCTCTTTAGCCTGTTAGCGTCCCAGGATCCGTCCTCGCCCCTGTCCTTCCCGGGATCCTTAACTAGTGCCTTCTTATGCTGCTGTATCAACTTGAGCAACTGCTTCATCTTGTCTTTGTCATACTCGTTCTGCGAGAGCCGCAGCTTTGGAGGGGGCTGAGACTGGGACTCTGCTGGAAGCTTTTGTTGCAACTGGGCCCCATTAGGCTGAGGCAACCTGGGCCTTTGTTTCTTGTTGTCTGGGGGTGGCTTCTCCTGCGTCAGCCGTTCCTGCTGTGGCCTCTCCTGGGGGACCTTTTCTGGGGGTCTGTCCCCCCTGTCCGAACCCCTGTCTGAGCCCCCCCAGTCAGAAACAGGGCTGTATTCCACGGCTGCGGGAGCGGTGCTGGCTACAGGCGCAGGGTTCCTTATTCTTTCAATGATCTCCTTGACTTTGTTCAGAGGTAAAATATAACTGGCATGGTTGTGAATGTAAGCGCGTAACATAGAATCCATGTTGAACTTGGGCCTTGAAATTTGAAGCGGGGAGGTCCTGTCATCCATGTTACATTTGTAGTCCGGAAGAATGAAAGGCCGCACCGTGCCCGAATCCATACGAGTCAGGTAATCGGTGGACTGACGTTCCACCCCGGAACTTAAGTCCTTCCCCGGGTTGGGACGCAACTTGAACAAGGCGTAGTGCAGAGCAGGGATGAAGGGTTCCATGTAGGTCAGGGTAGAAGGCTGGGGCTCCGCGGTCAAAGGCGCTGGTTCACACAGTCTTGACGCTATGATGAGAACACAAAGTAACATCAAACAAAAGACGAGAGTCGCTTAAAAGAAGATGCTTCTGTTACTGTATCATAGAAGGTAGTCTTATAACTGAATATGTGATATAAAAACGGATACAGTGACTATATAGTGAATGATACTTACGGTACTTAACAACCATCCTTGACTCCTGGAAGATGAATAATGCTTGTAGGCTCTTTTCTAGTCGCCCCCATCGCTCTATAAAACAAAACGAACCTTTTTTTTCCAAACAGGCTGAACTTCACCCAGGGGAGCAGGTAGGTGTTCAGCCGACGAGAGAAACTCACAAAAAGCTTTTCAGTACCTTTGGACTCGACCATCTGAGCTGAGGACAGCAAGAAGAGGAAACCTCTGTCGTGCAGGGACTTCACGAGCACCTAAATGGGAGGAGCCGACACTGAGGTTAGCAACACTGCAACGTTATCTTTGAAAAAGCCTGAAAAGTGATGTGCATGTTAACTCACCATCCGGTCCCTCTCCAGTTTGTTGACCAGCGCCGCCAGACTGCCACTGGTCGGTTTGCCTTTTCCATCCACCACCTCAAACAGGCTGCAGGACATTCCACATTTCATCACTGCAGAAACAAAGCCAGGTTGGAATACAAATCAGCCCCCGAACCAGCGTTTTCAGGTAGGGCTGCTTCCAGAGCTGCTCCGGACTGACCTTCACGTGATGCACTGTAAGTGTCCCAGGAAAAGAGCACCGAGGGGATCTTTCGCTTCACCTGCTCCAGCTGCATACCCTGACTGACCTCCAGTTTCTCAGGTCTGCCGGGAAGCAAAAAGATGTTCGTTGAAAATCAACTGATAAATTCTGCGGAATGCACAAATAACCCTCCTTTTTTCAATGTTTGCCTTCTACTCCAAAAAAAAAAAAGTGGAAAAAGTGTTTGCAACAATAGGCAGAGGAAAGGTTAAGGCACCGAGGAAGTGTTCAGACACAACATGAGATTATGGGTTCACTCACAGTTTGAAAGGAAGGTAGGGGCGTGTGGAAGACCGTAAAAAGACTGGGAATAACTCCTGGCCCTTGTTCACAAGTGGCCCACTCCACACAGTGTAGCAGCTCTTCCCTGCAAATCCATCAACAGCTTCTTTCAAAACCTCAGCCCAGTTGAGTCACATGCAGTCTGGTCTAAGAAGCTAAAAAGAACTAGGCTAATTCAAGTGTTGCAAATTAATATATATATTTTTATTTTAATATTAATTAATTTAAATTATTTTTATTTTATCTACTGGGGTGAATTCACTATTACACATATTTGAGTTAATACAGACGAAGAATAAATCCTAATCAACACACTTGAATTATTGCTCGAATATAGCAGAAATATTGTGTCTTACCTCTACTTGCTTCAGAGGGAAGCGTGTTAAACCTGTTAGAAAAAAGGTAAAAAAAAAAAAACTAAATGTGTTGACACATTTTGCACACCTGCAAAGCTGAAGGTCTGAATTCCTTGAACAGAATGTACCTGTTTGCAGTCATGGGAGCTACTGCAGCTTCCTTTCCCTTATACTGAAAGGAAACCACTGCGTAGGGACACACGTGCCTGGGCCGGGCCTTGATCTCATCGAACGCAAACTCAAAAAAATATTGCTGCAAAACAGAGGCAGCACATCTGAGCTGAGAATGTTTTCAGGTGAGAACAGGCAAACGAGAGGGAGCCCGTGTTTACCTGCGTGAGCTCAAACGCCCTGTAGGACAGCGGAGACGTGACCCGGTTGGCACTTTTGGACAAATGACTGTCAAACTTGGGTGAAGGTTCGATGGCGTTCTTAGGCATGTTCTCATGGATGTGTTTCACTCGGCCCTGAGGAACACAAAGTGATGAGCTGGATGTTTGAGAAAAACTACTACTCAAGCAGGCTGGCGATTGACAACAGAACTCGAGTCTCACCCTCATAACTTTGAAAATAATCATGTCCCCATATGAGCCCACTTCAAAGGGATTGATTTGTAACAAATCAGAATATTTGGAAAGATAAACACCTGCAGAAACCAAAAAATAAGATGAGCCAAAGACAATCAAAAGTTCATGGTTATAATTCAGGATTCCATCAAAAGTGCTAAAAAACCAGTCAGCATTCACAGCAGCCCCACCATGCAGGTCTGAACGCACCCACTGATGGATTTCCTAGCGTTGTTATCCTAGAATGTCCAACAGCCAGACCCTTTTCACAGATCCACTGGAGCTGCAGATACACGAGGAGAAACAGAGTAGAATCTCACAACGCCAAACAACAACAACAACTTGAAATCAGATTCTTCATTAGTACCTTGGTTTTGTCTGGGTAAAGGAAGCAAAATGACTCCGAAAGTTCTTGCTCAGTTCGCCCCTCCTGCTTCATCTCTCTTCGCTTCTCAATGAACTGACGAATAAAGGCACAGTGAGTGAAACACAACAATCACAAGCGTACCAGAGCTAAAACAAAAACCAACCCAGAACCAACCTCCTTCTCCAGGAGCTCGTTGCGTATGAGCCGGGCCTTGCAGTAGGTGAAAGTTCCTCGTGATGATGAGTCTAAGTAACACGAAGACACGGTCTTCACCAGGTCCTCAAACTCCCGACTGTCGGGGGGCAAAAAATTATACAGTCCTGGAAGGAAAAACAAAAGCATGAGAGGATTCCAATATGGCATCAAACTGTGCAGAGCAGAAGTCTGTGCACGAAAGCACGAAACTCACACGCACGCAAAACTCACTAATAAATAAACGCGTGTTTGGGATTTCAAAGTACAGATCACATATATGGCAGCTTTGGTGACTGCAGTTGTGACAGTACGTTTATCCACACATCTTCAACATTTTAACACTGCCAGCATCATCAGCCTCAAGATGCAGAGTTAAAGAAGTAAACATCCTTCTAAATTAGACTGGAAGGATCAGACACCCTGCGAGGCCACTGCCGAAGCCTTTAAACAGCCCTACAAACTTTAGGAAACTCTACACAAACTTGTGGAGAAGCTTGCTTGAAAAAGGTCAGCGTGGATGAAATATTGGCAGGCATACTTGGGACCTGTTAGTGGGTAAAAACAGAAAAGGCAGACTGGCAGGGTGGCTAATCTTCGCTCTTCATCCAGATCAACCAGAGGCATGTTGTCAGGGGGTGTCAACCCAACAGTCATGACAGCAGCACCTTTATATATAACCTGGCCGTGTTCACTGACAGGTGAAACAGGCTGAACTTTAAATCGACCAGTGCTCACAGGCTACCAGCTACCTTCAGACTCAACGCCGGCAAACTTCAACACAAGAGCCGGGTTATGCGTCTGCTCACTCCGGCTGTAGCCACCAGCACGACCAGCAAACCCAAAAGACTCGTTTGCGTTTATGTACGTGTACAATGGCAGGGAATAATTTGGTAAACTTGCATAACTGGCGAGAATACTCGGGCTAGCAGGCTAGCGACATGCAGCGGCACCGTATTAAAGACAGGCAGGCGACATGGCACCACCTTTCCGCTCCCTGTCTTCCTCGGGATTTGGAAGCTCGGCCTCTGGCCTGGCAGGAGAGACCCACTAACAGTCCGGACGTCCACCTGCACGTTCCGACGCCGCTCAGTGCCTTCTTGTTCGGGCATTACTCCGTCTCCACATCCAGGCTGATCGCCATTTTGGTTAGCTGTGGCTGAGGTGGCGGTGGAATTCTTCGGGGGTTCGCCACCCTCCGGCTGGAGACCGTCCGTCCCTGTACATTCTGGGTGCCTTTTCCCCAAAGCGTTGGGATTCAGGGCCATTTTCGGACACCGCGCACGTAGTACGGCAATGTAGCTGGAACGATTACGGCACCGCTTCACACTCTCCACTCCTCACCCAGCCTCCGCCATTGTGAAAATGACGTACGCGTTCTTTTCCAGCAGTGCAAAACGCTGCCGTCACTATGTTTACATACAAGGAAATCCGCGCCACCTATCGGCCGTCTGGGGTACTGCACACGCTCATACTCCCCCTTCTGTGGAAGTTATCATCCACCAAGGGAGCACAATGACAGCCGTTGTCTGCTTAACTGTCAGCAAAACCTATTAGAAGGATTTCAGTGAAACGTTTAGAAAATGTTGATGATGGACCATGAAAGAGATTGCATTGATGTAGCTCAAAATACTCAAGCAGCTCTCGTCTAACAGGTTAAACCATTGCTTAAATGTATTGAAGGGTCTGTTTTTCATACATGCAAATGGTTAAAGTGAAAATAAGATTCCAACAGATAACTCTTATTTCCCTGTGCGTGTGCGTGTGTGTTACGGAGGAATGTTTTATTGAAGCTTAGTTTTTTACTTTATAATGAGAATGACGACTACACACACCGAATGTCACATAAGAGCAAAAAGAGAAAGCAAAGGGTTAGGGTTAGTGTTATTCATTTGTTCTAGAAATAACAAATCTAACCACCAGATGACGACAGAGTACCTGAGACCAGGGGTGAAGTAGGGTGAAATTTCAAAAAAATTTACTTAGATGACCATCAAATTTAATACATTCAACAACAGAAACCACATAAAAATAACAACAAACAATAGTTGTCTTGTCTGTCACATGTTGGGAAATTGACATTTGCAATTTTACATGCTGCCGCGGCTGTAGATGTCATACTCCTTGTAGCGTAGGTAATCTTTAAGACGTTCAGGTAGAGGAAGGAAACCGATGAAAACCGGAGCTCTCAAGCGCAGCTGACTGAGACGCTCCCTGATCCGCAGCCGACATAGATGTTTCAGGCTCCGTGCATTTCCTAAGGTTAAAGAAAAAAGTGCTGGTTTGATGTGCATGAAGGGATGACTGCACTTTTCCTGACTGTGAAAATGTGACCGTAGTAGTTCTTACTTTGAATGTGGCAGATCTCCAGCCACTGTTTTTGCTCTTCCAAGGTCTCCTTGAGTTTTGTGCAAAAGGAGACGTGGTCGATGTAGTCGAGCATAATGCGCACAACTTGTGCTGATAAATGTCTAAGCCAGGACACCGTTATCACCTCACAGAACTAGGAGGGAATACAAGACAACATGTTGTGTCAAAGTTTGATAAAAGGTTTTTTCCACACGGACTCACCACCATGTCTTTTATAATGGAAGTCATCCAAGGAGCGTAGTCATGGGAGTTGTCACCGTACGGACAGTCAAAGCAACGCTTAACATCATATCCATGGTTAAGGATCATTCGTAGCATGACCTCATCTTTTAAGGCGTACTGCAATGCTGAGGGGAAATGGGTGGTGTTGATCCGAGAGTAGTAGTTCACATTTGCTCCAGACTTGAGCAGCGTGTTGATCAGTTCATAGTTGCCCTGTCTGAGAGCCACCTGCAAACAGTTGATGGGATCCTGGTTCACCATGGCTCCGGCCTCCAGCAGCAGGCGGCTGCACTGCAGATCGTTGTTGGCCACGGCAAAAAAGAGTGCCGACCTGCGCTCGTCGTCATAGTTACGGCGCACCCTCGGGTGAAGCATGAAGTTTGGATCGTAGCCAGCTTTTAGCAGCACCTCCACACAATGGGCATGGCCCCCAGCAGCTGCAGAATGGAGAGGACTCATCCCACTTTCCTTGACGGCACAGAGCTGGGTGACTGGGATGAGCTGCTCCAAAGCCCTGTCAGAAAGAAATCCTCATTTACCAATACAGCTGTGCTTCAAACTACACACACGCAGATAAACTTGATTTTCACAATGTCGTTCTCACAGTATGTGGCCATGGTAGGCCACCCGGTGAATGGGCAGGTGCCCACTGTAAATAGGGAGGTTGGGGTCCGCTCCGTGGTCCAGCAGCATGGAGATTACATCCGGGTTTCCCGACTCCGCTGCATCAAACAAAACTGAGCCTGACTCTGACTCAGCCTTCACATGTGCCCCTTAAAATAAACAGATAACTTATGATTACTCTAAAGTAGTTTTCTACAGCCGGACATCCATTACCTGCATCATACAGCTTACTGCTGCTGGTATTTCTAGGTATTTCTAGGTTGTCTTTTTCACACCTTTCTCTAACAGGACCTCCACTATGTTCAGGTGTCCTTTCTGTGCTGCCAGAGCCAGCGGAGTTTTCTTTTTGATGTCACGCGCATTTGGGTCGGCACCAGACTCCAGAAGCAAGTAGACAAAGTTTTCCAAGCCTAGAAATGCAGACTCGTGCAAAGCCGTCCTGTTCAGCGGGCCTGTCTGGTTTACATCGGCTCTGTAGCGAAGCAACAGTGTGGCCAAGTCGTACTGATCGTTCAGAATAGCTGCCATAGGAAAAAAAGACTTTTAGAATGAGAAAGTGGCTTTAACCACAGTCAAATGTGCCAGTACCTGCCACTAATGGAGAATCCTGCTCGTCATTCTGAAGCTCTGGACTGCAGCCGTTCTGTAGTAAGAAGGTAGCGTTCTCTCTGAGTCCATGAACCACAGCCAGAAAAAGGGGGGTCTCGCCGTTCAGAGTGCGACACTGGGCCGTCCCTGGGGGTGAGGCTGAAGATGCAGGACTAAAGTCAGAATCTCATGAGGAAAACCATGACAGAAGCAATCTGAACAACCTGAGAAGACAATCTCAAGGATCTTTTTATTCTCTTGCGCTGCAGCTTCGTGCAGTGGGATCCAGCCTCGTTCATCCACTCTGGAAAAGGTCTCCGGCTGAAACGCCAGTCTGTCCAGTGCATCACAATCACCTGAAAGTCATTAGAATTATTTAGCATGGTGAATGATAACCTGTAGAACCTTAAGGCTACATCAGTTTACCCTCTTTGATGGCCTTGAAAATTTCATCCGGGTCCTTGTTGGGTTTGAGATCACTGTTGACATTAAAATAGTTTATAAGGACAAACAATAGTGTTTGCACTGGATTTTTTTTCTAATTCTGACCTTGGACTCAACCTCTTGAGCTTTCTGTACTGGATTAGACTTCTGTTCTATTATGTATTGTGTTGCCTCGTCTTCATCAAAGTCATCTTCAGAGTGACAGTGGTCATTCTCAGTCTCTGCCTGCATCTGTTCAAATAAGGAAGGAATCTGGGAATGCAGTCAGGAAGTACCGGTACTGTAAACAAGACCATTAAGACGTGCAAATTAGCAGCAGCACACCGTTGTAGCCTTAAACAAAAAGCAGTAAAAGGCAGTTTTAGATGCCCAAATTATGTAAATTTGTCTTTAAAATAAGTAAAACCTTGTTTACTGATACAGAAAACTTACTTTAGCTGCTCTTGTGAGCAAGTATCTAGCAGGTAGTTTAGGCTTCTTTCCAAAAACTCTTCTACAGCGGTGAATCCACTAGGTTTCCTTGTACCCAGCACATACTGCAGCTATATTTATCACTGCCACTATAAATACCAGGTCACGAGGTCTCTGCAGCCAACAACTTGACCCACTGGGTACCGCAACACATGTGTGTTTGCAAATGCAATTACAACCCCTTTAGACAATGCAGGCCCAAACACAGAGAGGCTGTCTGATTAAATACATTTATTAAAAAAAAAAAACTCCGATAGGGATCAAGATTGTCATACTAACTATAACACACAGCAAAGTTTGGTCAACAGTGAGTTTTAAATTGGTTTAGTCATCAAGCTGACAGAGTAACGCAACTCCACGCTTGATCCAGTGCTGAGGTCGCACCCTAGTGGGCAACATAATGGGAATGACAAAGTTGGTGGCATGTCCCGTGGTGGACAAGGTCCCCTTTCTCTCACTGGTCTTGTAGCGGGGACAAACATAGACTTTCTGAGATTGAACAATGTTCGTTTTCAGAGCTGCAATGAGGGAAAAAAAAACATGTGACCTGATCAGAGAAGAGAAAAAAAACCCACAACTTTACTGAGATAGTATAGATACAATAAACACACTCACTGGGTTTTATCCAGATAATAGGAACCAAGTCAAAAAGGACTTCGGATGCTGCTCAGTCAGAGCACCACTGAGGGGGAGACAGAAAATGGTTCCATAAAATCCTGCTTTGTTGAGGACCGTATAAATAAAAATGATCATTATCACACTCACCCTGTTATGTCCCATCTGGCTCCATCCAGAAACAATCCGTGGACATAGACACCATCTTCAGGAGCTTTGTCTGATTTGAAAATGGGAATGACCTATAATATAAGATCATAAAACACACAAAACACACACACACACAAGTAGGTTATTAGACTTGTGAGATTCCAGGGATTCATCCAAGTGCTTTGTTTGTCCTTTGACCTCGAAATCAAAGCCTAGTGTGTCAATTGGGATCTGGTACTTCCGAGCGTAGTTCTGCATGGCCCCAGTCAGGAAAGCTTGAGTGAAGAAGAAACCGGACATCCAGAATACACTAGGCTTATTGGATTCATACCAGTCCTGCAAAAACAGATAAAAAAGTAAACCATACAGCACTACAAAATGCAATTTCATTAAAAAAAAACATTTATACCAGGAGGTGCTTCTTCACTACATATTTAACGGTCAAAGGTTGTTCATAGTTTCATTATAAATGATCACATATGAAGTCCTTTATAGAACATTGCAGTTCAGTTTCTGAATGCAACGTGTGACTCCTTTTCCAGTCCTTACGATATAGTCTTACCTGTAAAAACTTGAGTCTTGCCAACAAGTCTGTGATATAGCTGCCCAAAGGTTTCAGGCTGGGATAGGAACACTTGGCCCATTTCTCTGGGATCTTCCCCACAGCCAGACTGCCTGCAACTGCCTCCAGTTCTGCATCCATGACAACCAAACCTTTGAGGGCCTTCAGCAAATTCTGTAGATTAACACGAATTGTGCCAGATAGCCTGAGACATAGCAAAACAATATTAATAATTCAGTATTCAGGTGTTTGTATAACACATATGTGAAAGTTCCGAACTGTGCTGCTTTTCCATACGTGTTGTAGCGCTCCATCTCTTGCACAAGCACAGTGTTCATGCTCTCCTCATACTGGACTGGAAACTTCAGCAGAGCTGCTTCAATGTCAAAATTAGGAGGAAGCTAGAGGAATTATTAACAAATTAGTTACAAGGATATTGAGTCCTTGATATGTATGTGGCTTATAATGTGTCAAAGCAGCCCTTAACTTTACTCAACTGAAGGACACGTGCAGAAAAATGCAACTTTACAATAACTAACAGCATTTTGAAATGGGCATCCCTGAAAAAAATGTCCAAAAACACCGAAGAAGGGGAGCTCTTAATTTGTCCCTACCTTGGTGATGATGTCGTTTGCTATGTCATACAGTGTGTTATCACTGCCAGAGCTTGTTCCTCCCTTAGCTCCCCCACCCTGGGTCAGCAACAGTGAATCAAACAGCAACTTTGTCTGCTGAAGATCTTTTGAAATATCTACATTTTCATGCATCCCAAACACCTCTGGATGCTGATCGACTGGGAGCTCCTAGAAAAGAAAACATCATTTCGCAACTGGAGACCAACATATAAAACAAAACAAGCAAACATGTGTATAGTTTTTATGCCCTTGGATACTTGCTACAGTGACTTTTACCTTAATGTATTCAATATACTCCTCGTAAGTGGATTTTGGTGGGGCACAGTATTTACCACTGGGAGAAAACGAGTAATGAGGTATCTCGATGATTTCCTTGTTATAGAAATCAGCCAAGATGGTCAACAGAAGACGCCGATCCCAGTCATCTGTCACACGGCCGCCATAGTTGCATTCTCCCGTTAGGTAAGATATGGCCTCAAAAGGAACTTCTTCATATTCATTTATGAATAACTAAAGATAAAAAAATTTGCATGCACTTCAGTTTGCAGTATGTTTTTTACCCTTACTGCATAAATTTACAAAATATTTTCAACCTTACCTGTAGCTGTTGGATGCTGATATGTAGGTCAGAATCATTGAAGCCATATGGAATGTTCCAGCCCAGTGAACCATACTTCTTCCTCTCTTGAACTAGGGCATGGAAGAAGCCCAGTCCAAACAGCAGCTTCTCCCAAATCTAACAGAAAAATCCAGCAGTGACATTCAGTTACCATCTTTGATTTAATGGAAAATAAATTCCCACTGTACAGTATCTACATTTCATGCAACGTACCAGCTCTTTACCAGGGCAATTATTAAAAAAGTCTAAATCTGACACAGGATCAGACAAGTAAGACTGCAGCAGATTGAGGCGAAGTCCAGTTGGAGGTTCATTTGTCATTTTCACTCCATTCTGAAGGATTGTAACTGGAAACTGATATGAGAGGAGGTGAAAGTTTTGCTAATTCAGTCATAAAACTAGGTTAACACTTGATATTTCATAGACATATGCAACTGAAATGAAATTTCAGTTTTACTTTTGGAGAACGGTAGCTTGTGAGCCACAGGCGGAAATCTGGATCACATGTCTCTGGACTGAGGTCCTCCACATATTTTCTCAAGGGTGTTCATCCCAA
>CAAE01015033.1:568501-592437 GCA_000180735.1 Tetraodon nigroviridis | reverse complement strand
TTTGTTTTTAATTTTTGTGAGGGTTTCGGTTAGAATTTCTCAAGGCCAAAATTTTGGGTGGGTTTCGGGAATTTTTGCAAAATATGTTTTTAACAGTTCAGAGTGGGCAGTGAAGGAAAATATGAAAAAATATATCACCATCACAAATAGTGATAACGTTCAAACCCTTACACATAATTACAACTGTCCACAGGGAGCAGATACTCACATCAGCTGGGGAGGAATAACTTTTTTTGCATCATCGCCATCATCCTCTGGATTTATTAAAATTGTGTCCACTGTACAGAAAATAACACGATGATTACTTCGCTTGAAGGTTACACGTAGGTATAGAGTTACACGTCCCAAATACCTGAGTGCTTCACAACCACCTTGCGGTATTCGTCAGTGACCTTTGCGTAGAGGTCCTGCAGTAGCTGACTAGCCTCCGGGCACATTTTAAAATGATCTGGGATGAGACTATCTATGGAGTCCAACCACTGCTGCTGCATCGGAGCGAATTTCCGCTTTTCTACGCTGTGCTTCATGAACGCGTAGTTCATCTAAATATGGTGCCAAGATAAGAAGGATGCCAACACAGAAAACATTGCGTTCTGTCACCAAAGGTCAGGACTTACTTTGCGCTTCCGTTTCTCACTGCACATCTGTAGAGTAATAACAGAAAACAGACTGTGAATTTCTTGTGTAACGTATGAATGCTAAACATATCCACGTTTAGACATAATTGTCCTACAGAAGCTGGAAACTGTGGCTCGGGAGACAAGCTCGGTGGGGGCCTCTCTCTACTCTCTCTTTCAGCCTCTGCTGCACTAGCAAACCTGAGGGTTTCCAAGACAACAGTAATAACAATCTGGGTCATTTATTCAACAATACGGGAATTTATCACAGGTACAAAAGAAATACACTCATACAATGACATCTGCAGATGCTGCCGTTCCACATTTTTTCTGGAGTGTTTCTGCAGTTCCTGGTAGTGCTTTAGGTGTTTTTCCAAGAGCTCTCTTGACACGGTTGTTTCTTCAGGCTCAGGGGACTTGCTTTTTATCGGAGGCAGGAGGGGGAATCTTGACATTCCCTCGGCATTCGAGGCGGTTGCCATCTGTCCAGAGAAGCCCCTGAAAACAGCAGCTGGGTCAGGTTTAAGCCCGAAACTCAACCAGATGCGTTTGCGTTGCGTCAGCTGGCCGACAATGAAAATGAACCCATCATTGGTTGTTATTTAGCGATAAACGATAATTATTCAATACATTCGACATTTAGTTAGTGTAATTAAATTACGCAAAGATTTGGCAGGCGGCGTTCCGCAACGCAGACGCATGTTTTTAAAGAAAAATAGTTTACGAGTTATTTTATGTATTTACTTCGAGATGTTTTTAAAAAGGCCTTGTACCTGCTCCGGTTCTCGATGTGACCCCTCTCCTTTAGTTCACTTCTGCTAGCCTACAAGCCATCGTATTAGATAACGTAAGTTAGTGCAAGAAACCCTCCTGTGACGAAACTTTACTTCGTTGTAACCATGGAAACACTAAACAGGAAAAGAAGCTGAGCGTATCCGCCCCATTTGTGACGCTACATTTACGTCCATTTTACGACAATAATTAAACAACATGTTTTATGCATATTACATTACATGGAACGGTAAAAAGAATCAAGAGTCTTTTTAAAAATATTTTACCTCGCATTTTGTACATCCTTCCATGACTGTGGATTCTTTTACGTATCTGTACTAGTGCTATAGCGGGCCGTTGTAATACAACGTCACATAGCTGTAACATAGCATGCTGTATTGAATAAAAGCTTTTATCTTTGATATTTAAAAGATCAAGGGACAACAGATAACGTTGTATTCACCGAGGCCCTTCTCAGACAGGATTTTACTACTGATATTTGCATCGGAAAGAATATTTTTTAGGTATGCTAAAAAATATTGTGCAGTTTAAAAAAATATTTCTGTGAGCGGAAATACTTTAAATGCACGCTAGGTGGCAGTAGTGGTGTACCGTGTAGTTTATGGTACCGGAAAAGACCCCTGGCGTCGAGGAAAATTGCTAGCTGCTAGCTGCTAGTATTGGCAGTAGCGACAACATTCAAAGGTACTGTGTATTAAACGATCAATAAAATTTCATAGATAGTATTTGCGTGTGGAAAGAAGCCATCTAATTGTGTTGGAATTGGATGTGCTTGCTACAAACGTGCAGAACGGCTGTAGTTGTCACTGTTTTTATTTCTGTTTACAATAGTGAGGCTTCCATGTTTTGTATTTTATCAAAGGCCTTAGCTGTAATTACTCAGTGTTGCCGTTTCTAAGAACAATTACTACCACGATTTTAGTTTGTTTGACAAGCAATTGATAAGTAGTTTTGGTTACTCACGATTATCATCTTCTGCTGATAGGACCTTATAATGAGTTACTCAGAGAAGCCGGAGGACATGACGAGAGAAGAATGGATGGACAAAGTCAACAATGTGCACATTCAGCGAGCTGATATGAATCGTCTCATTATGAATTACCTGGTTACAGGTGATGTATCTGTTAGTATATCGATTTCTGTAAGTGGGGTGATCCTAACTTTAATAAATTGTACAACAGAGGGCTTCAAAGAAGCAGCAGAGAAGTTCAGGGTGGAGTCTGGAATCGAGCCTAGTGTGGACTTAGATTCCCTGGATGAAAGAATTAAGATCCGGGAGATGATCTTGAAAGGTCAGATCCAGGATGCCATTGCTCTGATCAATAGTCTGCACCCAGAACTGTTGGATACAAACCGCTACCTCTATTTCCATCTGCAGGTAGGAGCCCCTTGTTTTAAATGAATCTGTAGTTTGAACGCTGCTTCTTGAAATATCAGAGTAGTTAAATTATTTCTTAGTCTGTTGTCTGGGCTTTTTTGTTTGTTTGCAGCAGCAGCATCTCATTGAGCTGATTCGTCTGAGGGAGACAGAAGCTGCCCTTGAGTTTGCACAGTCTCAGTTAGCAGAACAAGGTGAGGAGAGCCGAGAATGTCTGACTGAGATGGAGAGGACCTTGGCCCTGCTGGCGTTTGACAATCCTGAAGAGTCGCCTTTCGGTGATCTGCTCAATATGATGCAAAGACAGAAGGTCAGGTCAACACACAATCAGCAAAATTCTTATAACCATTTATTGTTGAAGTTTATTTTTCATTTTTACCTAGTAAATCATTTTTAAGTGTGTTTATCTCTTTCTATTTCAGGTGTGGAGTGAGGTGAATCAGTGCGTACTAGACTATGAAAACAGAGAGTCAACACCTAAGCTGGCCAAACTTCTTAAACTACTTTTGTGGGTCCAAAATGAACTAGACCAAAAGAAAGTTAAGTATCCCAGGATGACAGACCTTAGTAAAGGAACTATCGAGGACCCAAAATAAGACCAGTGTGGGGAAAAAAAGCACCAACTCATTATAAAATAGACACATTTACTTAATCTATTTATACAAACAGATGCATCTAGAATATGTTTTCTCTTTTGAAAGGGTTTATACTTTAATATTTAACTTCATAAACTGGATGTGAGACAGGAATGATTATCGAAGCTGCACACATTAGTTTACCTCGGTATTTACATATTTGTTTATGTAAAATTGGTTATCTTTTTTTCCTGTCTATTGGCAGGGAAAGGTTTAGCCACAGAAGACTGTGAATAAAGCCTAAATTAGGCTTCTGCATGTGAGAAAATGTTTGCCAATTAGGGAAGTAGGTTTGGTTAACATCTCTGTCTCAAATATACATATTTCATACATGAAAACACAAAGAAATGCTAGATTTATGCCTAGTTTTCTGTGTAACAGGAATAGTCTTTGGGATGTTCTTAACTGTGACTAAAGGATAAATGTACATTATTATTTAAACAAGTTTTTTTTTTATATTTCTAATATTCACATATTCATCATGGTAGGTAAGAAATTAGGGTATTTAAAGACTCTTTAAATCCCCAAAACTAACTGCACGCTGAGAGATGGCTTCAGATTGATACAGTAATATAACATCACAATTTTATTAAAAGATGTAAAATAATATGTCTGTAGACAAGTGCTGTATAAAGATGCATTTACATTTTTACATTATTTATCTTGTGTGGCATCATTGGCTGTTTTGCAAATTGGTGCTTTGTTGCTAAGATGTACCAATAAAATACGAATTTATAGAACGTTACAAATTGTAAAAAAAAAAAAAGTGTTGATGTTTTTAACTGATCATAATTTAGGTAGAAATAACGGTTAAGTTGCAGTGACACTATATTCATTTGAGGAGACAAATGCATCATAACCTAAAACAAAATATCTTCTATCAGGTTTCTTCGCAGGACTACTGTAATAAATAAGGTCAATTAAAAAAACAAAACAAAAACAAAACCATAAGAAAGAACATCTGAGGAGAAGGTTGCAGGTCTCTGGAGCTGCTCGCAGGCCGACCTCCATCCAGGAGCGCTTCCGCGTCCACCAGTGGGACCCCGGGGCCAGGTGAGGAGAGAGGCCCTGGAGACCGGCGAACCCACCGCTGGTAGCAACCAGGAGGGGCCGATGATCGGCCCCCGCGGGGAGGAGCAGGCCCACATCACTTCCTGGTGAACCCTACCGAGCACACGCAGAACTGCGTCCTCGTCAGCAGGAGGAGGCTGGAAGGGAGGGGAGGAAAAAAACTGACACGTGGATCTCTCCTCGGGCATCGGGAAAAACACGGCTCCGCTGGCCGGCCTCGGCGTGGGATCTCCGGCCGCACATCTCCTCAGCCCCGCGTCACGGGACATGACTCTGGCCGTCGGTTTCCCCCTCGTCAGCTCAGCCCCGCAGCCGCTTTAGGAGGTCGGGGCGTCGCGGAGCGCCGGGGTTGCACTTTTCGAACTGATCGCCCGGAAAAAAGCGAGCGAAAGTCAGCGATCCGATCGAGGGAGAGGAGGCTGCTGTTAGCTGGCGTTGAATGGCAGTCATTCAAAAATATGGCAAGAGCTCTAGTCCAGATCTGGTCTGCCACAAGGAAAACCATCCCTCGGACAAGATCGCAGCCGCTGGATCGTACAAGAAGCGGACTGAAACCAGCGCCTACTGGCCCAGGTGACAGGGTTTGTTGGGTCTGTGGGTGCGAAAACGCCTCTGTGGGAGTCAGAAAGTGAGCTTGGTTTTTATCCCTGGCGGTATCTGAACCCTGTCTGAAAGAGGAAGGCGGTTGTGCCTGAGTACTTTTATCTGATGGTAATACAGCAGATGGAGTGATGGTTTGTAAATTAGGAAGTAACTAAACCACCCTGGTGCAAGGCTGCAGGAATGCATGTTATTGATTGCTGTTTTGTTAGGACCTTACCCTGATAAAAGAAAAGGGCCCTGCAGCGGTCCCATTGGTGCGGCGACTCTGCCTCCCCTTCCAAAGTTCAGACAGTTTCGTCAAGTGTTGCCAACTTGGAGACCCCCGCTCTTTGCCTCCGCAGGCCGCTGGCGAGGGTGTGGACTGTGGTGCTTCTGCTGGGAACATGCCTGCTCTACTGCGCCCGCGTGGCGATGCCCATCTGTGCCGTCAGCCTGGCGGAAAAGTTCAGCTGGAGCAAGAAGGAGTCCGGGATGGTGCTGAGCAGCTTCTTCTGGGGCTACTGCTTCACCCAAGTGTTCGGGGGCTACGTCAGCGACAGGTGAGAAACAAAAGAGCCGCTGTGGCCGGAGCGCCGCGGTACGCAGCGTTTGAACCAGACACCCGTGTACCTCCAGGGTTGGAGGCGAGAAGGTCCTCCTGCTCGCTGCCACAGCCTGGGGCTCGCTGACGGCCTTCACCCCCATCCTGGCCCACCTCTGCTCCCAGCCCATCTTCTCAATGACCCTCTCCCGCTTCCTCATGGGCTTGTTGCAAGGTGAGACTTCCGCCATGGCGGTTTCAGGTGAGGGAGGTGGGACTTTCAGGAGAAGACAGATCAGGAAGTTGACACAAGGCTGTAAAATTCAAACACATAGAAGATAAGAGGAAGTTCAGCAGACAGAAGAAGCACATTCTGTGTTTGCTGATAATAATTAACCTGCTCTGTATGAGGAAGCCAAAGATGCATTTACTCTGGTGCATTTACAGGCCCATCCGAAAAGTCAGAACATCGCCAACCTACAGTGTTTCTGTTGGCATTACAAAGCCTTTATTTCTCAAAATTGCAATGGTTGTGGATTAGTGATAATGTTTCACTTTCTGAAATGAGTGACAAAAAGTCTTGACCATTTTCACGATATTCAAATTGTATTTTCCTCTTCTCCTTTCTTGTAGTTTTACCTCGGTTGCACATGACAGTTTCCTCACTTTTCTATCTTGACCGGTTTCCTCTAGAATCTGACAACAAAAAAGTTAAAAAAGGGGGGGGAGTCCCTGACGTTTCCAGCTTTTATGAATAAAAACCTCCTTCCCCCAGAAACGATTGTCATTTAGTTCCTAATGTGTCTGCATCGCTCTCTGGTGTGCGTTGCCATGGTAATGCATCCTGCTAAGTGATCTGAGGCTGTTGTATGTAAAGCCCCAAGTTAACCCCACAGTTACCAGAGAAACTGTAGATCTTGCTTCTTTGTGCAGGTTGTAGGAAGCAACATGTGCTGTTCAGTGTTTATTTTTTAGCTTACAAGTTAGTTGTGTATTTATTTGACATTTATTTTTAAATCGTTGGTAGGCACACGCGTAATTATGCCCTGTGCAGGTTTTTCCTGTTCATCTCACGAATCGCGCTTTTGTTTTCAGTTATCTCTTCTCAGTTCTCAGCTGATTACCCCTCACCTTCTGATTTTAGGAGTCCATTACCCCTCGCTGGCCAGCCTGTGCTCTCAGAAGGTGGTGGAGAGTGAGCGAGGCTTTCTCATGAGCACCGTGAGTAGTGGCTCCTACCTGGGGTGAGTCCGTTGTTCAGTCACCGGCTAATTGTGGCAAAGAGCTAAAAGCTTGTTGTAGAAAATGACGGCAGTCTGGAGCAGAAGAGATGTGCTTACCATCTTTCGTGAATCATATGTTTTAAATAAACGCAAATATATGAACGATTAGCTACATTTGCCTGACATTGTGTTGCTTTCTGGTGGTCATTTTTGACGTTTATTTGATGACATCTTTCAGCACGTTGGTGATCGGAGGAGCTGGATCCGTCATGCTGGAGCTGTACGGCTGGGAGAGCGTCTTCTACATATCCGGGATCCTGGCAGTGCTGTGGGCCTACTGCATGTGGAAGTTCATGCTCAAGGGAGAGGGTAAATGTGCCAACGCTTCAGGAGAAACATGATTGACTGGCTGACTGACAGGACGTGTCTGGGCTTATGCGCCACCGATATCTCGCTTAGCTCGTCCTGTTCCTAGTTGCAGACGACTGGCACCAACAGCACATGCTCAGCTCCAGCTTCACACACCTGTGCACCCCCCAGTGTTTAAAATCCAAAGCAAATATGCAACAACACATGTCTACAGCGCCTGCAGCATCTGTGCACGCTTTTATCCTCCAGCTGCCTTCCTGTACGGCCAGCCAGCGTCCCCACGTGTGCCCACATGTCTTTGTTAATATGTGGTTTTGTTTTGTTTTTTCTTTCAGGGCCAATCATCACGCTGGAGTCACTGGGAAGCGGAGGAGCCCAATCCAAACTGTCCAAAAGGCACTGGTTACGTCTCCTCAAACAGCCTGCTGTCTGGTGAGGTCACCATAGAGAAAGTTGCTTACAGGCAAAGCAGTGTGCTGCTTCTCATATTCCTGCTTGTGGTTACAGCTTTTCGAACCGTACAACAGCAACACCCACTTCTGGAATTCTTAGTTTTTACAAGGTTGTGTTATTACCATGGTAATGCCAGCTAAGGGTGTGTTAGAATTTAGCCCCTGAGCTTTGTAAGAGTTGGATATTTTTGAAGAATGAATATAAAGCCTGAATATACACAACACAGTTCCATCCAAAAGGCAGCGTTAGAGGTGTGTTTACCTGTTTACACAGTAGCAACTGCAGTAACAGTTTTTGGAGATGTAAACAGGGATATCGCCAGTGGTGATGGGCAGAAAGACGCCTGGCTGGTCTACAAACATGCTAATGTGATCCACGCAGATGATCAAATATCCCTGGGTTAATGATCTACCAGCTCATCAGTATATCAGTAATCATGATATCCCACAGTGTGCATTGTTGTGTGTTTTTATTGTTTCCTTGTCTCCCTCCAGTGCTGTGATTATTACACACCTCTGCTCAGCGAGCACCTTCTTCACTCTTTTGTCATGGCTGCCAACATTCTTTAGGGACACATTCCCAGACTCCAAGGTAATTGGACTACTTTCTGTTCGCCCTGTGTTTATTGCCTACAATGGTTATTCGATTGCGATATAAAAAAAGATACCAGATAAATATGCAAATTGCTGTGTAAATCTTGTAGGGGCAGACAGGTTTGGGGTTTTTTTGGGGCTCGTGGACCCTCCAAAGTCGACCGGTGCTCCGCACACGCATAAATATACCTATAATAAAGCAAAGAGGTTGCAGTTTGAGGGCTGTGCAGTAAATTAGACATTCCCTGCAGCCTGGATCTGGATCCCTAAACCCTCCCAAACTGACGTCATCTGGTGCGTGTGGAAGCATGCGCGGGCAGAGTGGGACAGCACCTTTGAAAACGTTGTCAAAACACTACAACATATACTTCTGTCAAAGGTTTAGGGCGTTTTAGAGTTTAAAACTAAAAACTAAAACATCTAATTTTGGAATTCCGTTTATCATCTCTTTGTGATGGTTCTTGTTTACTTAGCTTTTGCTTCTGGTAGGCAGGTGTTTAACTTTTTAGTGCTCTCCAATGCTACAAACTGACAAGAGATAATAGATAACAGATAAGAGGCGTCGTCTCAGGTCTCTGGTGGAAATTCAGATTCTGTAATGCCTGAATGAGCTCCAGCACAGCTCTACTCTCAAAATACCAATATAAACATGCTAACAGCTAATCAACTCCAGATGAATGATTCCTTTCCAGACAGAGGAGGTCAGTAGGATGGCCATAAATCCCTCTCAGTGTTTCTGCTCAGTGTTCTTTACGACCTTACCTGCAGCGTGTTGTCCCTCCAGGGTTGGATATTCAATGTGATTCCCTGGTTGGTGGCCATACCTTCATCCCTCTTCAGCGGCTGTCTGTCTGACCACCTCATCAGCCAAGGTTAGATACCTGAGAGATTACCAAAAAAAGAAAAAAACATTTATTTCAGTTCTAGTTTTGGTGTAGGAGCGTAACAGAACCAAGTGTGGCCCATTTTAACATGCAAGTTTTATTATTTTCATTTTTTTACCATATTTTTAGGAGCTGGTTGGGGAATTCAGTTAGTCTTGAATTAAATGTGAATTCTCTGATTCCCACAGGCTACGACATCACGTCTGTGAGGAAGTTAATGCAGGTAAGGTGGAGAGGCACCGTGTGATCCAGTGTGGACCTTGTGTTCTCTGTGGTGCCATCCTGTCCACTCTGCATCGAACCTGATCCTGCATTTACATGTGTGTGTGTTTCCATTCCTTGCTAGTTTTTCTCAATGGGCGTGTGCAGCGTGTTCACCCTCCTTCTCTGTGGTCACACCACCTTCCCCTGGGCTGTGGCATTCGTCTCCACCACCATGGGCCTGTCCACCTTCAGCCACAGGTACTGGTACATCCTCATTCCTGAGTCACAAGCCGATATGGTTTGTGGTTGCTTTATCAGTTCATTTGTTGTCATTTCCTCTCAGTGGGGTGTCTCTAAACGTCCAAGATCTGGCTCCTTCATGCGCTGGAGCTTTATTCGGTAAGATCAATCTGAGCTTGTATATAATTGTTTGTATTCTTTTTTTTTAATGAATTTTCTGTTTTACATCTGTCCGCATGACCCTGGCAGGTGTCATGAACACGTGTGGAGCCTTCTCAGGTGGGACACTCGTCTGGATGGTTGCATTCTCAACTCTTTTTGCCAAAACACAACGCCTCACGGTGGCTCTGTCTTCCTCTGCAGGGGTCCTCTTGGTCTATTTCTCGGGGTATCTCATCGAAGCCACAGGCTCGTGGGCCACCATGTTTGCCCTCATCACTGCAGTCAACCTGCTGGGCCTCTGCACCTTCATGGGCTTTGCCGAGGCCCGCCGGGTTGATATCGACACGAGCAAAGACCGCCACCCCAACATCCACATCTAAGCCGTTGCTATGGCAGAACTAGAGCACAACTTCCAACATCTGACCCCGGGGAAATGTTTCGGACAGAACTGACATGATTTTGTTTGCGTGAGGACACCTTGGGGCGGTTGCCAGAATGCACCTTCGGCACAATAACACTGACGGGAAAAAACGGGTGCGACGATCAGGTCAGAGAGATAACTTGTGTGAGTAAGGTTGTCACCCACGGCGTTAGCAGAGGTGTGTAGGAGCCTCGTGACAGCTTTGACGGCCCAAAGGGCCAGCGGAAATGCAGGAGGTGGCGCAGGGAGAGTCCAGCGCGGTGCATCGGTAGTCTTTTATTAGCGCTCCCCGCTCACCCACCATCCACTGAGTGACACCTCATTAGCGGACTGCTAATTACCCCGCAGCCACTCTAACTTTGTGGAAGGTTTGTCCGCTGTACTGTTGTCCTTTCCTCTGTGGATACAAGCTCACTTCACTGTTTCTGTTGAGAAACAAATGAAGGCAGGTTTGGAAGCACAAGGCTTTACTGGGCGTTGTCTTTGTCATCCTAGAACAAACCGCTTCGCACGGAAAGACCAAAGTCTCTGTTCACTTTGCAGCCCTCGGGAGTGGGATCACCGACGCTGTTGCCTTACTGTAAACGAGATGAGCTGATTTTCCAGCTTTTCAGTGTAAATGTTGACTCGGTGTTTTTGTTATATATTTAAGAAGTTGTCCTAGATTGTTTCTCAACTGACATTTGACAGACACAGCTAGACGTCGCCAAGCGCCTCTGTAGCACTCACAGCACAGTGTGACATGGTTTCTGTTCCAAGTGATCACTCTAGTCTATGCATTTAGATTGTGCCTGGTTCAAGCAAAAAAAAGGACCAAGAGATGCTCACTGTGACCCCACGGTGTTATTTATTTATCCCTGTACAGTAGTTCTGGTACTTCCAGGCTGCTTTGTCTAAGCTTTGTTGCTTCTCTGTGATTCATTGTTATCCGCTCAGGATAACTGCAGCCGCCAGAAAACCTTTGATAATTGACGACGCGTGTTTAGTAAATAAACATGCGAAATATGCAGTGTTGCCATGCCCTTAAGAAATGCTATTTTGTATTTATGTACGTATTATTCTAGAATAAATCGATATATTTTTTCCTGATATTGCATGTATTTTCCCTGTAGTGCCACAGAGAGGCAGCACAGCACCATACTGGAGTCTACATGTGGCTACAAGCCTTCTACTCAGGTGAAAGTTTTCCCTGGCTTTCCTTTGTTCTTATTGCTAATATACCCATAATCATGCAAGTCCAGACCAATGTGTGAACCATTTGAAACATAATGTCTACTCCTCTGAACAGTTGATTTATAAAGACAAACTGATGCAGAAACTAACCCAGAAATTCAGTTTATGGTAAACTTTGTGGCTGGCTTCCATTAGCTGACCTGCAGAAACTCAAAGTGATCAACATTTTTTTTTTCTGACGGGATCATCAAGCAAACATACGGATGAAAATGTGTTTCTTTCTTTAAAAACAAAAAGAACAAACAAAAAAACAGGCACCATATTAATGTAACACCAAACGTGTTTAATGGGCCCAGCTAGTCGAGGGGCCCAAGTTTATCTGTAGGTGGTGTTGTTTACGTCACAGGAAACTAACAGGTGTGTGAGTGGAGAAGCTTGTGCTTGCGTCTTGTGGCTGTGACATGTGACTCGGGCGTAACCATTTTGCCCACGGATCAGATGCCACGCAGGTCCGGGTGTCGATTTGTCCTGATCAGACCAGCAGCTCACATCAGGGCCTCATTCCTGAGCCTGGGTCTGCAGGACGTATGCGATGGCACCATATGGCAGAATGCTGTGTGCCATGTTGGTGTGCTGGCACTGCCCACGTGCTAGCGTCCAGACGCTAGTCAACTCAGCCCACTCCCTTTCCCATGAGACTGAGCGGCTCAGGTTGCCATGGCGATTTGTGGCTGCTGTGTGGGGATGAAAAAAAAAGGGAGGGGGTCACAGGCAATTGAAAGTAAGAAGTCTGATAGAAGTCAGCGGAGTTTGACAGTGAATTTGGCTTTTGATGTGCAGTTCATATCAAAGAGCTGCGGTGTTAGAAAGGTGGTCGGCCACTTATTGGAGTGCTCTTACTGCCTCAAAAAGGTGTTGTAAAAAGCAGACATAATCATGATGAGTGGCCCACTATTTAATTAGCAGAGATGAAACATTGTAGGGGGGGTGTGGAGGAAAATGGGAAATAAACCCTCCCCCAACGTGTAGACCAGTCAGAGTAACCCAGTAAGGCAGGCCCCACCAGTGAGCCAGAGATACATGTAAATGGAATAGCACCATTAATTAGTAATTAACATCAAATTAATGACATTTCACTGTGTCGCAATCTCGTCCTATGTCCTTACTCTGTGGTGGAGGGGCCTGTCTCCTCAGTTCTCCATCTGAATGCTAATTAGTGCAATGGCTAAACTGTCGTTTTTGATACAGAGGCCTAGTTTAAGAGTGGTCATAGTGGGGGGAGGATTAATCACTTTGTAGTAGTAGATCAGGAGGCTTTAAAAGTCTGACGCTCCTTAGAGGGATGTGATAACGAGGGCCATCGACAGGTTTTATGTGCTAATTGCATTGCGCCTGTTAGCCTAATGTTGGGTTATCCCTCATGACTTGAAACTACTTTTAAACTCTTTTTTTTTAACTACAAGAACTGTTTCAGCGGGTTTAGTTCTTTTTTTCCACTATTGTAGTTTAAAAAGGAAAAAGATCTAGTGCCGGTATTTTTTTTTTTTCTTTGACAGCTATGCCGTGTTAAACTGTTAAACTGTGTTTAGAACATGGCAGCATTCCTGGATTAAGGGTCAGCTCTTTTATTAAGTTATCTGTTCAGTTTTCATATGTTTATTGCTATTGTTTGTGTCCTTTTGTCCTCCTCTCTCTTCTCTGTTAACCTTCTTGATGTATTCTTGTCCTTTATATACTGGCTCCTTCTTTCTTCTGAGGCATAATTGACCCTTTAACGGGATCCCCCTTTTCCAGCATTAGCAGACCCGTGCTCATGCAAACTTAAATATGTTGATTTCTGTCAATTAAAGCCCATCAGCTGTTTGCCTACTGCCAGACATATGGCCTGGGCTCATCTAAAGAGAAAACGAAGCTACAACCATTTTAATGGAACCCTGAGGGACGAGACCCACACCTGCACAATAATAACATTAAACCGTGCTCAATCCGCTGGCCAGATGAGGACGCCGTGTGTGTGTGAGAGAGAGACAGAGAGAAGGAGGGATATCTGTCACTCTATCAAAGGGTATTATAAAGTCACTGACAGTTTTCAAAAATTAACAGTTTTATTCAGCTCCAAGCTGAATGTTTCATGCAGTGTCTGTTTTCAAAGATGGACAGCATTGTCTGATTTGTGTTTATTTGTGTATAAGCCAGAAAAACACAGCTCCAAATGTGCTCTTATCATTTTGCGCCATCTCTAGCCTGCAGGCAGAATGAGTGCAAAGCTTCTCTGCCTAGATTTCTTTTTTGCTTTTCTTCCAAACCAATGGTTCCGGAGTTCAGATCCTTCACCAGATATAAAGACCAATAACAAATGTTTACCAAAGTATTTTTAGAAGACAACGTGGTGCTCCGCCTTTGGCCAGGAGCATCGTATTTAAAAAAAATTATCATGACTAGAAATGATAGAAAATCTTGATCATTTGTCCACAATTAACCTTTTGTGGTCAAATAGATGTAAAATTGTTATTGATCATTAAATTACAACATAAAATGCATCACATCTGTTGCATTTTGAGTTGTTGTAAAACTAAATTCTTTGTTCTTTCTTTTCACGTGAGTTGCAAAAAAACCCATTTTGTCTTTAGCTGGATGGAGATTAATGATTAAATATTTCACAATAAATACTTCATATTTGTCTGCAGCATTCTGTTTGTGCATGCACACAGGAAGGTTAAACAGCCCCACCTCCCACAGTAGCCTTCCACTCATCTGCTCCTGCCTTTCCCTAGCTTCACACCCCTTTACATCTCCAACGCCACTATCCCTTTTTTCCCCAGCTTGCTCTTCACTAAAGTTTGGCTGTCAATCAGTAGTGGCCTCAGGCAAAAGGCAGTGATGAAAAGACCCCTGAGACAAGGAGACCCAAATTAGATTTCAATAAGGATGTTGAATATTCATATCAGGGAAACATCTAAAGGTAAATGCTTTTTGATCTCCGTGCACAAATATCACTTGTGTGCTCACCCAGGTCCTGGCACTGCTGTTTCCACAGTGTTTTCTCCCCCAGCCCGGTCCAGCCTCGGCCTCGGCTCTGCCTCACTCCTTGGGGGCTGCAATGGAATAATAATGATGGGATCTACAAAGGAGAGACAGAGTCATAATGAATGTTTATACTGAAGGGACTCAATAGAAAGGGCATCCATACTAAGTATTCAGTAATTAGTATTTAGCAGAGGTTGATTGCTGAGTGCACACATTTAAACACATACAGACACACACACACACACATCCAGGGCAGAGTCGCTGAAGCGTAACCATTTAGTGTGTAAAGTTTAGACAAGGGAACCTCCCTTGACAGTAGCAGTCAAAACACAGTTTCACTGCCCCTCTATACATCGTTCTTTTATTTTTATAATTGACCACACACGCGCCTCGACAAAATGTCAAATAAATTCTAACTTATATTTAAACAGATTTATTTTGCACTTCTCATCGGCTGTCTGCAGCATCAATACTTCAGTGATGGACTTCTCCTAACCTCACGGATAGAAATGGCCTTTTTTCTCTTACCTTGACATGCTTTTGCTTTTGACTTTTTTTTAATAGAACTACAGTTCTCTCAACAGCCAGAGGAAATTGCCATCACTTCCATCTAAGGCACTTGAAATGTGCAGGGATGGCGAAGGGGAAGCTTTGGTTTTGAAGGGTGGGACTGCCCGAGGCTCTTTTCCCTTCTGAGATTTGTTTGTACTTCGCTCATGAACGCAGCGTAGATGAAGCAGGTCTGGGAATGAGACCGAAGGACGGGCACACCATCCACTCTTGACGCAAGAAGAGACCATCCAGCTAATAACCCTCATCAGCTTCGATCATGCGTCAAGAGTGTCCGGAATCGTCCCGATCAAGCGATTCTCGTGCGTGATGCGAGGAGACAAGCCGACTACATCCTTCCACCAATGGAAAGAAAGAGACGCTTATTTTACATTACACTTTTCTCTCTCCATTTCTCTCACTCTGTGTTCCACTCATCCCACCACCACCCCTTCCTTACAACATGATGGTCAATCTATTGCCAGGCAATCTGCTCTGTGATGTTGGTCACACCTCCATCAAGCCAAAAAGGAAAAAAAAAATCTTAGACATGATATGATGACTTACCCAGGTGGTATGATTCACTGCTCTCTTGGTCTTATGGGTGAGGGCAGCCAACCAAGTGTGTGTGTTTGTGTGTGCGTGTCTGCCTCCAGAATATGATAGTGTGTTTACCCCAGGCCCTGTTCCATAGTGCTGTGATGCCGAGTGTCACCCTGCTCTGGTCTGAGCCCTGCAGCCAGAGAAACCAGCTGTGAAGCTGACAGGTTTGTCTTCTGCACTCACCTACACTCTCTCCTCCCTTGCAGACACACACGCACACACAAAAGCATGCAAACGCACACACATAATGAGATACGCACGCAGACACACAAGGTTTCATGGCCTGAGGTTTAAGTACACATGAACACACAGCCCCCCACACCCACTGCCCCCCCCCACCCGCTCTAACATCCACACATATCCAGAGACCATCACACAAGCTGCAGGCGGTCTCTCTCATGGCAGCTACAAACACAGCGCAAAGAGGAATACGCTTACAGAGCCCCGATACAGGATGACTGCTCATAACAGAAACACAAATTGATAAAAAGTCAAATAAAATGTTAGAAAAGATTCTTCATAATTTCGGCAACCTTTACAATCAACCAGCTGGCTTTCAAACGACGAGCTGCTAGGAAAGGTAAATGCAATTACAATTTAAAAATGAATGCACGATTCTTGCAGTTTACATCTGCAAGTTTACACCCGCACGTACGTGTTGATGTAGGTCAGCAAGGACACGGAACAATGCCGCAAGCAGCTGAACTTGTGCTCCATCCAGGAAAAGCTGATGAGGTACCCTCAGGAGCCTTTTATGTCATCTTCCCCCACACCTAACGGACACCTAACAAACACACTAACCTTCTCTGTCTCTCTCTCTCTCTCTCTCACACACACACACACACACACACACACACACACGAGTGGACTGTGACTTGCAGTAGTGAAGGATGCCATGTGTATCCAGGTGTCTGGCTGTGCCGTAGCCCCCTTCAGATGTCACAACCGCAGAAATCAATGTTCTGACCACAAAGTCTGCAGGCAGCATGTGTGTCTTAATCACGCCACATTTGTGCACGTGTGTGTGTATGCACGCACGCGTTACGGCGCATCTGTGCACACGTGTGCACGTGCATTGCTTATTCCTAGAGGGTGTGGGTGAGAAAAACAAGCGAGAAAACAGCAAAACAAGTTAAGAGACAATGAAGAAAGCAACACTGGCACCTGTTTCCGCTGGTGTGTCCGACAAAAAAAAATCCTGCTCAGATGCTGCTCTGCATGCGACAGTATTTCAGGTCAACAGCATGCACTTTATCACCTTTATTTCTGCTTCGAACATTCCATAAACTCACTTTCTGCCAAACACGCATGAGCTGGGTTTTTTTTTTCTTTTTGGGCTCAGTTATGTGGCCAGATGTCCAAGTTGACATAGTGCTTAAGGCGTTTGACTGGATGAAACAGTGCATTGGCTGCTGGTAAATAGGGATTAAAAACAGGGCCTGCGGCACTTGTGTTATATTGAAAACATCCAGGCCTGCTTTGTATGGAGATTTGCATACATTGGGGTCTGTGCGGTGATGGCCCATCTGCCAAAGTGTATTGTCCCCCAGACAACAAAGTGAGTTAAATATTTCACATCTCCATCTAGTGGGACTTTGGTCCACAAAAATGAGTAGAGAGTGACACTAGAAGGGGGACATTTGAAGAAAAGGGATGGGCAAAAAAAAAAAAAAAAAAAGGAACAAGGAGATTGGCACGGCTTTGAATTTGAACTGCTCCCAAATGCGCCTCAGTAAGAGCCACAGTAAATAACACTATTGTGGGCCAGGATCCGGGAAAAAGAGGAGAATCTAAATATAATATTGTATAAATCTGAACCAGTTTTGGGAACGTGCATATTAAAGCTTTGCTAAAGTTTGCATTGAATTGCATTTAACTTTTAGGTTGTTCACCTCTGTTTAAAAAATGCATATTTTATGAAATGGGGATACTTTGTCACCCAGACAAAGATTTATTTCATCATGTGGTGTCAAACTGAGTCGGAAAGATCTTGAAAAATACCTGCAGTTGGCTGTCATGTTATAGCCCGTTCAGGGTAAAGTTATCACCCCTCTGGCCTAAACTCTCTTTATTGTATTAATGTCATAACTCAGACTTTCACTGACATTTAATAGCACTGTAAAATTAGATAATTACTGTAATATATATGTGTACTCATGCCCATCTCTGAGGTCAGAAACATAAAAATTAATAAGGAACAAGAAGAAGAGAAAGGGGACAGTGTGAGGAGATTAAATGGAAGCGTGTCTGCGTGAGTGTGAGTCTGAAGTGACAAAGATGGCCCAAGTTAGTTTTATTAAAACAAAGCTTGGCGTTACTTTCCCCTTTCTTTGCCTCGCAGCTTTCTTTGCCTCGCAATAGTCATGCACCTTTCCTTTCTTTTCTTTTTTTTACTTTTTCTTTTTACCTTGTCTTTCATTATCACGCTCGGGGCAGTTGATGGTGGATGCAACAGTAAGGTGATTTAACGTCTGGACGGTTTTTGTGTATGCTGGTCAGCCTGGTGCAGCCTCCGTCTTCACAACCCGCACACACCGAGCCATTCACACATTTACGCGTACGCACAGGCGGGCGCACACACACACACACACACTGACTTTTTATATCTTTTAAAACTTTTTAGATGGTCGTGTTGTTCAAGTTGCCCGCACGGGGGAGGATATCGGAAAGAAGAAAGAGGTCAAACCGTATGTCTCGCTGTATCTGAAAAAACAGCCAAGATGGACGTGAGGAACATGTTGCCTGCACGGGGGAGGATTTTGGAAAGAAGAATGTGGTCAATCTGTTTGTTTCGCTGTCACATCCAAGAAGAGTGATAATTTCATTTTTTTCATTATCTTCTCTCTTTTATTGTACCCCTAATGTCAGATTCTGAAAGCTGCTGAGGTTAATGTTTAGGGAAAAGAGCACATCAGACATTCCTTTTATTTATATGCAACAAAATGTCAGTTGTTCGGTTTCTTGGTTCCAAACCCCGACACTTCAAGATGGCAAATAAAGATAAATCGACTGATATTACCCACAATTATGCAACCTCCTAAATCACAGAAGGTCACAGTTGACAAGTCCATGAAAAAAAAAAAAAAAAAAAAAAAAAAACCTAAAACACTAAACGGTAAAACAGACACACATTAACCCCCATTTAATCAGGATTACAGAGAACAACCGAGCATTATTTAACACACATCACAGAGCCTGACAGCAGTGGGGAAATATGGGACACAAAAACACAAATCCAGCACAATCAATCTAATGGTGTGCATTAGTTAACTGCCAAATGTTGGGCTTTTTATGGCAGGATCACCCATCCCTTGAAAAGATAAATACGGTGCACAGATCCCAGTAATTACAGCAATCCCCTTACAGCGCACAGAGACCGTCCTCAGTCATCCATCTCCCCGGAGTACCGTCGCCCCGTAGATTAAGTCATTTAGGACAGTTTTAGGGCACCGGGGTGATGACAGGGAGGATGTTCGGTAAAACTGAGACGAGAAGACAAAGCGGCCGCTGTGTCCACGTGTTTTGTCTTTTGTAGTTGGAACATTTAGAGGGCCAAATGGTGTGTGTTTTTTAGGCCTAATTCACAAATGCTGTGTTTTTAACCCAGGTCCTCACTCTACCCCTAATCCGCGTCACTGTGCCTGTATGAGGGCATTGAAGTGTGAATGTTTAACTGTGCAGAAGTAAGTGAGGGGATCTCAGCAAAGAATTCAGGACGATTGATGTCCAGAGGGTGGCTGAGGAGCACTAACTCACTCTGCTCTCAGACTGCCTTTAAAACTCTCATTACTCTAAGTGTGCAAAAGTTCCGGCTCTCGGCACCCTTCAAACAACCCAGAGAGGCAAACAGCCAAAACCCCCTCAGTTAACTTTGACAGGAAAACTATGCAAGGAGGTAGGTCTGCATGTCTGCCAGTGAAAGTACATTTTGACATGTTATATAAAAATAATTTTTTTAGCCTGCTAAGTTTTTATTCATTTTCTCTGTTTCTCTTGCAGGCAGTGGGGCTGAATGAGGTCTGAAATACTAACAGTAAACATTTGTTACAGACAGATGTGGATTAATATTCATCTTTTCTTCAAGCCACAGATTAAGACTGATTCACTATCCAGATTTTTTTTTTTTCATTAGATTATAGAGTCAAAGAAATAAAGACTCATATATAAAGGAAACCCAAAAGGGAAGAAGCAACAAAGACAGGACTGGACTGGTTGTGTTAGTTATTAAGAACTTGCCAGAAGGAACCAGACAGCGAAGTGAAAGCAAGCAAAAAAAAAAAAAACAGAATTGGATAGAAAGGGAATTGTCAGATGCTCCTCATTCCTGTTGCGAGTTGGTGAAGTGAAGGAGAAATTTGAGTCATGGAGTCGGAATCAGAAATGTCAACAGATTGAGTCAGAGCAGAGCCTGGGACCGTCTGGAAGGAGAGAGTATCAACACTGACGGAGGGCCATGCAGGATTTTGGGACCGTCGCTGGGCTAATGGCAATATTACTGGACACATGCGTGTGTGTGTGTGTGGATGTGTGTGTGTGCGTGCGTGTGTGCACATGTTGTATGGGGGAGGATGTAGGATTGGCTTAGTCTGTTGTCTATAATGAATGGTTAATGTTAGTGAGGGAAAAAATGAATACGGTCACCATCTGCTCAATCTAAGTGTGTGTACAGTACGTGTGCACGGATAACAATCGCACACATACACACACACACGCACACACAATGTGCTCTTAGAGGGGGATTTGAAAATATGGAGAGGAAGAAGAGGGAGAAAAAAGTGAGTGGGAACAGGCAACAAAAGTACTAGTCACACTCGAAAATACAGAAATGTGCCCAAAATGCCACAATGGAGATGCTTTTAAAATGGATTCACCAGTAGCCACAGTAACAGTGTTTAAAACTTCATGTAATTACAAGGGTTGCAGATGCAGTATCAACCTGGCTGTGTTCACGCTTGCTTTTCCAGCTCGTCTCACTGATGACATCCAGTAATTTCATTTGCGTGAGGGCATCTGGGAATACCTACAATTTGTAAATACACACACAGTTTTCGTGCATCTCGGAATGACAGAGACGTGAAGCACTAATAAAGCATTTGTGATACATCTCTGAACACTGGCTTAATAAGTAAATACAGCCTACATCAGTAATCCCCATGTCTTTATGCACTCTCTCTCTCTCTCTCTTTCTCTCTCTCACACACACACACACGCACACACACCAGGTTGTGATTAAATTCTATGATCCGCCTCTAAATCTTTGCAATTTTCATTTTATGCAGCTTTAATATGGATCATAGTTGCTCTCAGAGAGCCCCCCCAGCTCCTAATCTGGAGCAATCTGAGCTGAGCCGGGCTGGGCCAACATCTGACACTAAGCCAACCTGTCACACTCACCCAGCCAACAATTCAGCTTCAAAGCGTGCGTGAAGCCGCGCAGACCCCACAAAGACATCAAATCCAGCACCTGGACTTTCAACTGTGAAGATGGTAGAATGAAACGGGGGCAGTGGGAGGACCTTCGTGTCACCGTTCCTGGCAGTAAATACTGCATGTGTAAATGTATCTGCATGTGATCATGATCTGATGAGCCTGGATAAGCGTTAAAGGATGTGCAGGGAAGGGCTGAAGCCGTATATCACATCTACGCTCTTATGGCTGCAGTGTGTTTGGGTGGGGGCATATCAGACACACACACATGCACATACATGCATGATTTTCACATGATTCATGACATGACCCTGTTTTATAGAGGGGTCCTCTAAGAGGATTAACTTTCAGATCTAGGAAAATCCTACAGAATAAAATTTTACATTTCTTGTATTTCCTATATGTTCTATATGGAACCTGATAGCTAATAGAGGAATTTGCACGTTGGTGTCTGCTTCCCCTCAACTGTCATGTTACAATACATTAACGAGTAATCAGATGAAGTGCTGGGTCAAGAGTGGGCACCCTGCTGGGACTCATGTAAATAATACTGCTGTTAATGGAGGACAGCCACACACACTAATGCACTCTCTCTCTTTCTCTCTCTCCCACTCTCTCTTTTTCTCTCTCTTTTTCCATCTCTTTTTTATTTGTCTTTACAGAAACAGATATAAACTCCAGGCTCTGATGGATATTTGATCAGGAGACTGAGATTATTCTCACATGCTGCATGTGAACATTTAGGAGTGAGAGTGAAGATCAAGAGAAGGGAAAGTCACCCCCACCGCCTCGGCTTTAATCCTCCCAGCGGCAGGCGGCACAGCCAGGAAGATGTTAGAAACCCCTGTGCCCAGATTTAGAGGCCGTGCTTTCTGCTGTGACACCTTGGAGGTCATTTAAAGAAACAGAATTAGTGTTTTCTTTAGTAAATGACACATTTTTATGAACACAACCATTTTCTTATACTGTTTGGTGTCTCGCCACCATAACAAGACTCAATTTAAGATTTTAACAATCTAAAACCGGTCATAATATTTAAATGAACTGCTTTCGGCTGTTGCTGGTGGGGTGTTAGGGTCAACAGGCTCTTTGTGCTGAGACATGAACTCTGAGCAAGTGGGAAGTGGACGAGTGCAGGTTCACCTCAGTGAACACGATTCAATCACACAATAACCTCCCTCCTCTTATCAAATCCTCTTAAGCAGGCTGTATTACATATCTGTCAAACAAAGAAAACTCAATCAGAACAACCATCCGAGCCAGGCTGAGTCCACCCCACCAGCTTGTCTGATCCCATTGCCATGATTAAAATGAAAATGGAGCCAGGACATTACCAGAAATCCCATGTTTACCTTATAAGGAAGATCAGAAGTCTGTGTGTGTGTGTGTGTGTGTATGGGAGGGGTTAATATAAATGTGTTTCGTGTAATTCCCTTGCTTGTGTAACAAAACACTGTGTTTTCTATTGTTTGAAATATTAAAAGAGGGGAGATTACAATGGATGTGATGGGATTGAGGTATTAGTATGATTAATATTATTCAGCATTTCAATTCCCCTAAAAGTAATGAATTAATTTGTGTATACAAAGCACATTTAAGAGGAAAACATGTTTTTTTTCCTTAACTGAGCAGCATCAAACTGTTGCAGAGGTTTTTTAATAAACCTCATTAATTACACTAAATAAGTATGTGTTAAGCATAACAACATAACAAATAAGTGATTTATTTATTTTTTGGGTACATAAACATGTTTTCAATAGTATTTGCTTGCATAGAATAAAAACCTCTCAGACATTTAAAGTAAAAGCTGTGAGTCCAAAAAAAAAAAAAAAAACAGTTTTGATAATGATCTATTATTGTGTGCGTGTGTGTGTGTGTGTGTAGGGGGATTTGAAAATATGGAGAGGAAGAAGAGGGAGAAAAAAGTGAGTGGGAACGAGCAACAAAAGTACTAGAAAATTTGAAAATATAGAAAAAAACCCAAAATGCCACAATGGAGATGCTTTTAAAATGGATTCACCAGTAGCCACAGTAACAGTGTTTAAAACTTCATGTAATTACAAGGGTTGCAGATGCAGTATCAACCTGGCTGTGTTCACGCTTGCTTTTCCAGCTCGTCTCACTGATGACATCCAGTAATTGCATTTGCGTGAGGGCATCTGGGAATACCTACAATTTGTAAATACACACACAGTTTTCGTGCATCTCGGAATGACAGAGACGTGAAGCACTAATAAAGCATTTGTGATACATCTCTGAACACTGGCTTAATAAGTAAATACAGCCTACATCAGTAATCCCCATGTCTTTATGCACTCTCTCTCTCTCTCTCTTTCTCTCTCTCACACACACACACACACACACACATGCACACACACCAGGTTGTGATTAAATTCTATGATCCGCCTCTAAATCTTTGCAATTTTCATTTTATGCAGCTTTAATATGGATCATAGTTGCTCTCAGAGAGCCCCCCCAGCTCCTAATCTGGAGCAATCTGAGCTGAGCCGGGCTGGGCCAACATCTGACACTAAGCCAACCTGTCACACTCACCCAGCCAACAATTCAGCTTCAAAGCGTGCGTGAAGCCGCGCAGACCCCACAAAGACATCAAATCCAGCACCTGGACTTTCAACTGTGAAGATTGTAGAATGAAACGGGGGCAGTGGGAGGACCTTCGTGTCACCGTTCCTGGCAGTAAATACTGCATGTGTAAATGTATCTGCATGTGATCATGATCTGATGAGCCTGGATAAGCGTTAAAGGATGTGCAGGGAAGGGCTGAAGCCGTATATCACATGTTACGCTCTTATGGCTGCAGTGTGTTTGGGTGGGGGCATATCAGACACACACACATGCACATACAGCAGATTTTCACATGATTCATGACATGACCCTGTTTTTAGAGGGGTCCTCTAAGAGGATTAAGTAATTAAGAATACACTGTAAAAATGTTTATTTATGTTATAATACTTAAAGATCTAGGAAAATC
>CAAE01015033.1:529939-555463 GCA_000180735.1 Tetraodon nigroviridis | reverse complement strand
CACACACGCACACGCACGCATGCACGCGCGCTCCAACATCAAAGTGGTGCTCTGAGTAAAGATGGAACAGGCTCCTTTGATCTCTCCCTGCCGGCTCTGATTAATGTGTGGATTTACAGTGCAGACCTACGGGGACCTGGAGCCATGACACCCTTCTGCTGCACAGGAATCTAGTTCTGTTCACCACCACCGGTTTTTAACATTTCGCTCATTGCTCCAATCGGCACCCTAAACATCGACGCTCAGCAAAGAAGAAAAGGAATCCGGCCCTTTTTGGACTTTAAACCTCAAAGCCCAACGTCTCCAGAATCCCAGAGCGTGTTCTGTTTCTTCTGAGAAGAGATGGGAGGATGCGAATCGGAGCGATAAATGTATAATTCAGAGTTGGCAGCCATTTGCTCTGGTGGGCACAGTGTTGGTGTTTGGTGGGAGGCTCGCTGATGACAGCAGAGCAGGTGTTGGAGAAATTTAGACTCCAGCATCGCAGGAAATGTTTGAGAGCGTTGCAGAAGCTACATTGTGCATTACTGCACGGCGACCCACTCTTGAACCCCGGCCAAGCCAGAGAATACACAAACAGCGAGCCCCAGAATTCACACTGCCTTTGCTCTTTTTACCCCAAACTTCCTCCTTCCTGCACATCTCTTACCCTCCGTTCTGCCTCCCTGCGCTGCGGCGTGTTGCTGATTTTTCGCAGGGTGGAGGTATGGTGGAGGAAGGCGGGGTACCATGAATAATTGTTGAAGATATTTTTACTCTGACCCACTTTGGAGTCCCTTTCATGCCCTTCTTAAAGGTGCTGTAGAGCTACACAGTTTTAAATCAACAGATCTTGTTTAAAAGGCAAAAACCAGTTCAGGTACCAGTGTTGCGTGTCCCTCTGTCTGACCCTGTTGGCCACACTGGAAGAAATGCTTTAATTATCCAGATTTGTTTCTTTATCTGGGCTTGTAAGTGTTCACCTTCTGAACCCTCACACAGTACAGCAGCAAAATTGAGGATAATTGTGTTAATTTAAGGCTCTAAAGCCTCCATTTTGATTAGCACATTTACAACACATTAACCACCTAACAGCCGAGCTCTCAAGACAAGTCCAAGATGGACATCGGTGTATTTCAGGTGGTAAGAACACACATTTCTTCATTGTTTCACCGTTGGACTAATACACAAAAGACTGCTGGGTTTAAACGTACTTGCGTTAGGTGGTTTTACACTTTTCTGAACACTGACTTTCACACTGTCAGACGACATGTCTGACACACACCTGCACCAGCGTCAGCCCGGCTCTGCCTTTCGCCGTCTGGCTGTGTGAGAGTTTTCTTCTGGTGGCTTGGCCAGTCGTCTAAAGTCTGCTGCTATCGGAGCCATTTAAAAGACTTTCCCCTGGTCAGATATCGCAGTGCCTGGTCCCGTTCTCTAGCAAAACAGGGGTCGTGACCATTAGACACGGGCTTCGATAAAAAAATCTTAGCTGGTCGGCTCCTGGACGGCTTCAGACGTCCCTGAGCGACACATTTCGCCTCAGGAAGTGAAACTCTGGTTGTTTGTGTAAATACGACTTTTAATTATTCCTGTGATGTCTGTGCGGCACATTTATTTACGAGCATGTGGAATTTTCAGCTGAAACGCTGTCATGTGGGATCCATTATGGATCTGTGACTCACTGAGCATCTCTGGGCTCACATTTGATGGATTCTCTTTGAGCGCCGCTCTCCTCGAACGCAGCCGCTCATGGAAAAGGTTTTATTTTTAATGCAACAGCGCACCGATGCCGGGTCGTCGCAGGCGCCTCTGCCCCGAAGGCTTTTTAAAAATACAGACGACAGCTATAAGACATTTAAAAATTTCATACAAATTAAAATTTCCGAGAGAGGCTTGCAGAGCGTCGTTATGTCCTTTCAGCGTCTTCGTCTTACTTTCCCCACTTCTGAGTCTTCTTCTTTGCCTTTATCATGATTTTCTGACGTTTGTTTTGTGTCGGGGGCTTTAAATATAGATAACACAATGCCAAAAACACAAAAGGAAAGCCTTTGAATGCCGTGCGCTCTGCTACAAATTAAGAGATCTGAAAGGTCCAATTTCCAGCCCACTGCTTCTGTTATCTTGCTCTGCTTATCCTTCTCTCTTCTGCAGCTCTGCTGTATTTCTGCCGGCTTTTGTGTCTTTGTGCAATAATTTCTCTCTCTGCCTCCATTTTCTGTGCTTCACCACCAGCACCACCAGCGCCTCGACCCAACCCCACCCCCACCTCCACGCTCCTGCCCCTATATCACAATGTGAAAAGTCACTCGGTTTTTTTTTTTCTTTTTTCCTTTTTTCCTTCCAGGGTTTTTACAGACAGTAGGTCCATATTTAATGAAGTGACTCTCTTGTTAAAATGCTTTTAAGTGTTCCTGTTCAAGGCTCCAGGCTGGAGCGGAGGAGAGGTGCACCGGGTGGGGGGGGGGCCCCCCCCCCCCGGCTCTTTTATTTATTCATTGGGTGGTTCAGTGCATCTTCCTCACTCGGGCTTCTGTGAGGAAGAGAGGGAGAGGATTAGAGTGATGAATCCCCCTCCCCAGTGCATGCGCACACACACCCTTTCCCCCTCTTTCCTCTTTCTCTCTCTCTCTGGCCGTGTTCCCTCCCTCAGGGGACACCCCTGCGTCAGTCCACATTAACATCCATCAGAGCGCGGTGCTCTATAGGGGCGGGCCTCTGTCCCACTGAGGGGAACATACATGCGTGAACACGTGCACGCACGCACATAAACCCAACTGTCCAGAGTCATGTGGGTACGTTTGCACGCAGCCTAAAAATCACCCTAGGAGTCCCAACAGGACCGAGCAGCCCCCTTTCACACTCCAAAAGGTTGGCTGGAAGGACTGCTGCTGCACCGATACGGTGGCTGCACAGAGTTTGGTTGAACCGTAGAGCAAGTGTGGATAAATTAGAATTAATGATCTTTTCGGAAAGGCAGAATTTTACATTCTGAACTGAGAAAAGGGTCACGACCCCGCTAACGTCTCTGGGATATCAAAACACAAACACGGATCCCGCCTCAGCTGCCACCGCAAAAGGCAACAGCAAGATGTTCTTTTTTATCTTCTGCATGTGTCACAGCGCTCCTCTTATTTTAAATGTCAGCAAGTTGTCAGGACTGACCTGAAATCTTCCATCAGACTCGTGTTTCTGTCACCACCTTTAGCTGCACTCAGATCCGGCTTTGTTTAGACGCCATCGTCACATTAGACTCCTCTGCCGAGCGCTCGCCGCCATCTGAGTCACACGTGTGTCAGTCTGCCCCACTTGATCAGCGGGCCAAGTTTGAAAAGGCATCTGAAGGCTGCCGGGAAACAGGCGAGGGGGGAAAGTTTTCTCCGCGTTGAGGCTGAGCCGGTGCGCTGCGCCGATTCCCTTTTTCTCTTTGTGTGAAGTTTTTTCGGGTTGTCTGCTCCCTCGTTATCGCTCTTTGCTGGCAGGATGGGAGGGAATGAGGATGAGAGAGGCATATCATTAACCAAGAGTGTTTCTACAACAAAGCGCAGTCTCTATCAAATCCCACTCATTCCCACACAGCAGTGTCAGACTAATCATTCCCCTGCTTTGTAAAAAAAAAGGGCCTCATTTGTCGAAGGCATATATCTCTTTTTTTTGTCCAGCAAACCAAGCACACACAGACACATCAACACACAGGGAAGTTCTTTTCATATTTTCCTGTCTCACATCTCTGACAGTTTTGAGGTTCTGACGCTAAATTTGGATCACGGGCTGTTTGCTGGGACACAGCTGTGTGTTTGTGTGCATCCTGGGAGGAGGAGGCCCTCACTGCCATCAGGAGGGATGCAGATTCTTACAAAAACCAGCCTGACCTAGATTCCAAATTAAAAATCGGAGACGTTAGCTTGTGTCAGCACACAGACAAAAAAAAAAATTACCTGTTCACTGTACTCGTTACAAAAGATTCTTAACCATAACTTCTTTAAACAAATGCACGTCCCTCGTTTTCCCGTGTCACAGCTTTCCCTCCTCCTCTCATCTTAGAGTCTCGCATCAATCCCAAAAATGCAAATCCATTTTTCCGGACCCGCTCGGCTCGTGCAAACTTATAATTGGATTCTGCCTATTATTATAAAAGCTTTCTTCATCTTCATCATTCAATCTCGTATTACTGGGTACACACAAACTGACCCTATTTCACGATGAGTTAAAAATAAGAGACAGGGAAGCGGAGAGGACAGTCATCTCATTAGCATGAGCGTGGAAAAATGTTTTATTGTACCAGAAATGAAGGTTGCGCTGTTAACGAGTTGGGAATTAATTAGCAGCGCAATGAAAGCGCGCAGATGTGGCTGCTAAGTGTGCGGTCAGTGACTTTTCTCCTTAACACTTTTCACTCGGTTGCCTTCATTCTCCTCTCTTTTGCCCCCTTTTTTCCTTCCCACCAGCTGCTGCATTCAGGTTAACCTTGTTTAAGTTCCTCTTGGATGGAAATGATGTTTTTGACCTTGTTGGTGCATCTGCTTAAATACGGTTTCTGCAGCAAAGGAATATTTCATTCAGATCTCCAAAGAGCCAACCTGTCCACATAACATTGGACCCGACCAATTTTTGTATAAAACTACTAAAATAAAACGACATATTAGTGTTTGAGGCAGTCTGAGCACCGGAAAAATGATTTTATTGGCATTCAGGCCGACGCACATTGTCAAATGTTCCAGTAAAAAGCCTGCTGCTTCTGAAAAAATCCTGGTCTCAGACAGCCAAATCTCCCTTTAATGTGTTGCCCTGGTGACAATCTTTGCTTGTTTTAAGTTGACAATTTGCAATTTTTAACAAAGGGAAGAAAATGGGACGAAGAAATTGATTTAAAAAGATTTAACTTCTTGACGGAAACTGCGTGAAATAGTGCCGCTTCTGTCTGTGATGTGTGCATTTGCATGCTGAGGGACAAACGGATTGATGCCAAATGATGACAGAATGATGGAAAAGAAAGGAAAGAGCAGAAAATCAATCTACAACTGTGGAGAACGAGACAGACGGCGAGAGAGAGAGGACCAGATGCTGCGTGGGAGGGTTATTTAATTTATCATATCACACCTCTCTTTCCCTTTTCTCTCACTCTCGTTCTTCATTCTTCCCTCCCTCCAACAAGCCTGCATGTTAGCACTCGTGTGCAAACCATATTTGCCCTGTCACCTCCTTACCGTAGCATGACAAGCCCGCCTCCCATGTCCTCTTTTACCCAGAAGGCCTTTTTTTTACCTTGTGTGACCCCCAACAATAAACGAGGCCGTCTTTGAAAAAGTGCAAAAGTGTCAGGTGGTGTACCTGCGGTTACGGGCTCGTTTGCAAATGAATGCAGAAGAGCTGCAAAGGAGGAAATTAGGTTTTCTCTCCTCTGTGCGGCTCCAACAACATGGATTCCTAAAGGGTAAACATCTCCGCAGCTCCCTCTTACACTCGTCCTCTTTTGGCTTCTCGGTGTTCCTTCGCACACGAGTAGAAATTTTTCCATGAGCTTTCTGCAACAGCCCCAGAAAATAAGTCCCATTAATTAGTGTCTCATTTGTAAATGCAAATGAGCTTAATTAAAAAATAGACTCGCCTTTTGTGGGCTTCAAAGGGAGACAGTGAGCCCTAATCAGGAGGTTTGTTCAGCTGTGCCACTAATGAGACATATTTGGCCTAACGAGGGAGTGATGCCCTAATTTGTTTATGGTAATGATATGAAACAGCGCTCGTCCTTTCGGTGCATCTCGAGAAGGGATCAGTCACGCACACCTCTGTGTGATGTACCTTCAGGGATCTGATGAGGTGTTACAGCGGCCTCGTCGAATCCTTCCGCTAGGTTAATTACCAAAATTAGTCTGAGAGAGAAAATCGGGGTGACGGTTCAATGTCAGCACGCTTTGGGATGTCTTTGGGATGGATGGTGGAAACAGGAGATGCGTTTGAACAGATGAGACGGGAGCATTTTGCAAATGTTAAGAACTCTGCACGTTGTGATTGCTTTTTCATTCAGATCTCCAAAGAGCCAACCTGTCCACATAACACTGGACCCGAAGATGTGGTTTTTTTTGTTTGTTTGTTTGTTTTTATTCCATGTATGCAGCCTGCAACCCAGACAGGGTAAACAGAGAGGTGACAATCAAAGTACAGAGATGTGCATCAAAACAGTTTCATCAGTGTGTTGATCATGGAAGAATTACAGGACACCACAAAAGGTTCCAGAGACAACAGAACGGCCACACGGGCTCTAGTGGATGACTGTTTTCACAACATCTGCCTTTCGCAATAGATTTTCCACACAGGCTGGCACTATGTCAAGAGTTTATATACTGTAGGACTGGTCCTGCAGCCTGGAGTCCCACCTGGGATGGACTGGTTTAGAGGGAGAGCCCTCACAGGCTCCAGCGTCTACTGGGACAACGGTGGATTAACACCAGAACACAGGAATGACGCAAATAATTTCTGTCTGTCTTTTTGGCTGTCTGTCTGTTTGACTGGTACAGTTTCTGTTGTTTGTCAGTGTCCATAATTCTGGTCATGGATGCTGAAAATCTCGAGTTAACTCAACAGTGAAGCTCCTAGCTGTCTCTGTCTTTTTGTCTATGTTCATCACAAAGTGATCAAGGTCGGCATCAGGTACTGTATGCCGAGACGAGGATTCATACACCATGGCAACCGTTGCTATACCAGCATCAACAAGACATCCATCGCCCTCAGTATCACCGCCTAATGGATGAAATGAACCCAGCCAAGTGTCGCACGTAGCCTCGGTCTGCTTCGGTTGAGATCATCGCTCTGATATTTACACCTGCTGATGTGGGAGGAAATGTGTGCTGCTGTAACACGCTAGCTAAACCCGTCATGTGGTGACATGGAAGGGACTCCAGAAAGGAGATAACATGCAGACATTAGCTTTAGCCTCATTAACAGTTAAAGAATAAAATAGAATAGACTGGAAGTACTTTTATTCATCCCAAACATGGAAAATTCACTTGTTCCATCAGTATAATTGCAATAATATTTACAGCAAGATAATGTGCAACATTAAAAATGTGCAACTAGGAAGTACGTAACAAATGTGCAACACAAAGTTTGCAAATTGAAAGTACTAACGAGAGGAAGGGCTGTGAGTCTGCAGTGTTTCTGTACCAGGCAGGATCTGTATCTGTCCTTGTGGCTGAATCAGTCTGTCTGAGAAGGAGCTGGACTGCCTGTCCAGTAGCGGGTGGGGAGGCTGGTCAGGGTTATCCAGAAGAAACAGCAGTTATTTTCTGCGTCCTCTTCTCCAACACAGCTTCCATTGTGTCTAGTTTATGGTAAAAAAAATATCTACCCTGATGCCTCTGGCTGTTGGAAGTTTAATTTCACTTGTAAAGAAAAGGATAATGGGACCAGTTGAACCTAGAGTTAAAAACAGAAATGTCATCAGTAAGAAGCGAAACATCTAAACCCAAGTCTGCTGCGGGCCTGACAGGATCTCGCCTGGGAAGTACGAGGGTAGACTTTTGAAAACTTTCTGTGCATATTTCCTTTTCAGAAATCCTTGTAAAGCACCGTCCAGTATGCCAGCAGTGTGCAGTAGCTAGCCTACCATTAGCAAATGCCTCCAAAATCAGGTATGTCTGCAGCATAACCTTCCCAAGGCTCATTAGGTTTTTGAAAAATTGAGGTCTGGCATTCAGAAAACTACAGAAGGAATACTTTGCCCCCTAGAAAAACACAGAGGAGCTGGTCCAACAAGGAGGGAAGCATTTATTTAACACAACCTAATAACAGAGATGAGGTTGTTAGCAGTCACGCAGGCTGTCCAGCTTTACGTTTAACAGAAAAAAACCTGGAAGAAGTTATACTAAAATGTGCGCAGCAACATTAGGAACAGCTTCCACAGGTAGGGCCACCAGCTCTGGAGAAAAAAAAAACCACAACCCATGAATCCTTCTGAAAGGGTTTCTGGAAAAGTACTGTTATTACAGTGCTGCCTACCTATTTCTTTTTAGAAAAGTATAACAGCGGTCATGTGTGTGACCAACGCATTCAAAGCTGTGCGCCGTGCTCTCTAAAACACCACGGATCGAAGGCATGTGAACGTGCATGCGAGTGGCAACATTTCCGGCTCCATTCTGTTCACCGTTGACTGAGTCTGAAGCCCAAATGAGATGGCGGCGTGGCTGGCCCTCGCTGATAACTGGGCACAGGCAGAACCCTTTGCTCTCCGCTTCTGTCGAGAACCCGCACGTGCACACGCGCATACATGTTAATTAATCCCAAAACGGGGGGGAAATTGAAAGAAAACCCATCTCTACTTTTAATTGGACTGACTGCCGTCCAACCATAAAGAGAAAACAAGCCAAATCATTCTCCTCCATCTTGTTGCCTGTTGAATTATTGATAGATGAAGCAAACAGCACTAGAAGATGTAATGGGGTTAAAAAAGAAAAAAAGGAGGAGGCACTAGGCTGAAGTGTGTTTGAATGTTGGTGATAAATTTTGATTATTCACGTGGATTCTTGTGGCAGAGTGAGGAGGCGGTTTGAGTTACTCCATGGTGACTGGAGAGAATCTGTATGTGCCAGACTGGCCAGCTGGTAGCTCGTTGTCCAAGTACACAACGCTCACGGCGAAAATAACTCAAGTATGTGAAACAAATGACAATTCTTCTTCAGTCACATCACTCTAGCCATTTTAAATATTAACCAGTCTTCTTCTAACCTGACTTACTTTAGCACTCTCTCAAATAAAGTTTGGAATCAGAGCTTGAGTTGAGCTTTTGCTTCTTTTAGAGGAACTTTAATTCCCAAGTTGATTTACCTGGGTGAGAAATTTCTGATCATCCTCTGGTTTTTGCTTTCACTGCACCTCAGTGTTCTTGAAAATCGATTCAGCATTTTAAAATCTTAGGTTGCCTAAGTTTTTATCAATTTCTCCTCTACTTTTAGCTCTGCCGGCTTGCGGCTATTCTTCCCAAGACTCGTTTGCTTTGTGGAGCCATCACAAATTTGTCATGAATTTCTTCCACAAATATGCTCAAAAGAGCCTGAAACTCGTTTCCCGTTCGCTTGTCCTAGCTTTTCTTCTGCTTCCAAACGAACTGGATTACCGTCTGTATTTTTACTCAACGGCGAGTTAATGAAAAGTCGGTTTTACCTCATAAAGGGGGGAAATCCCTAAAAGGGGTCTCTAGTCACAAAACCAGTCCGAGTTAAACTCGGAGACCTTGGAATATTCCCCTCATCAATTAATCTCCATTCAGCGCCACACTGCTGCTTTACATGGACCAGCCATTCAGCCTCCTCCGGCTGCCGTAATTGTCCCAGTTAATTGCTTTTCAAGTCTCTTTGATTACAAGGTCAGCTCTGAATGGCTGGTGTACATGTTTCAAAGTTCATTTTCCCTCCCAGCCCCCCAACACGGGTCACTGGCCACAGTAGATCTCCGTATTTTCTTCTGCTCTGAATTCCCTGATCCTACCACCCAAGGTCAGCCGCTAAGAAAGTGTTTTCATCACGATCTATTCATCACTAAGACATATGTGAGGAAAACCACTATCCATTCGTCTGTGTTATACGATGACCACAACTGCACTTAATTTGTTTGGCAAAAAGAGAACAAATGAACTCCAGGAATTCTAATCTGTTATTTCTGCCCATAATTCTTATCGGGGCATTAATATAAAAGACAAATGTAAAGAATGCGCAAACGCTCCCAGTTAGACCTAATTTATAGCATTTTGGGACAATTCACAAGAAAAGAGGCCTCATAGGACCTAATATGTTGGGCCAATCTAGACAAAACTATTTTAGGGTCAGTTGATTTAGTTATGACATTAATTATTAATCAGGGGGTTAAATAAATGATTAAACATTATAAATATTTTAGCCTTAGCAAGGCTGCTGCTGTTGATGGTCTAGAGACACTGCTTTGTAGAAGACAGAAATCGAGCAGAAATAATAATAGCAACAATAATGTGTGCTAGGTGTGTGTGTGTGTGTGGTGTGTTTGAGTGCCTATTTCTCCTCTCCCTCCACAGCTCACATGGAGGCGACAGAGTCCCTCTCATTACTAAGCAGCACAGCCCCCCCCAAACAAAAGCTGAGGGCTGACAACCGCACGTGTTCAGTCTTGATAACTAGCGCGGCCTCCCATCTGAATTAGCAGGCAAGACGGGCTTTGACGTGCACGATCCACACAGGTACACAGAAAGGCGTTCAAACAAGCTCAATCTCCAAACTTGGTACCGGCAGTGATCAGGGGAGATTACTCTGCTGCTGGTATGGATTCATCTGCACCGGCTCCTCCTCCACGAAGGAGAAGCAGCTAAATGCTAACTGTGGTCGAAGCTGCACGCAAACGGGCAGAGCAGCATTATTTCTGCTCTACTTGAACGTTGCCTATCCTCCCTTCTGGCCTTCTGCCTTGTTTCACACCTGGCTGGTTAAATGTGTCACCAGGGCTGAAGATGTCTGCTAAAGAAGGGGGGGTTGGGGCTAGCAGCGAGGTATAGCACACAAAAGCAGACACATATGCACCCTGCACTATACTGCCTGACACTTCCTTTCAACTCCAACATGATATTTATGCAGAAAATCCCTGACTTTTAGAATAGATCCAAACAAACAGAAATGGTATATTTACAATAAGTAGTCAGTAGCTACTCATCACTACAAATAAATTGTGCTGTGGTAAAACCGGGCCTGAGAAACGCTCCCTCCTGTGGTGACTAATGTCTACAATCTTCCCGTCTCCCTGTCACACACTGTCACAATGGCTTGTTTGTCTTGCTGCCATGCCACTTTGATGGTACATCACTCTGTGATTGGGTTCATGTTTAGATTGATGCCACAGCAGCAGGGAGTGAAACCAGCATCTTCAAACACCTCTGTTTCCCCCACTCCATTAAAGGTGACTATGTATCGCATCGGTAGTGATGTGTGTATGGTTACCGTGGAGGAATTTGACCGTTTCTGCTTGAATCTAAAAGGGCACGTGGACACAGATGGCGTGACCTGGTTTAGTAAATGGCCCAAGGTTGAAGGAGGGTTACACGTGTTAGACTAATTATGAGGCAGGGGGGGAAACCGAGGGATAAAAACATGAAACGAGTTAGAGTTAGAGGAGGAAACGTTCACGGAGACAGACTGCAGGAGAGCTGAAATATGCACGTTATCATGAATGACTGATGGCACTCTCTCTCTGAAAGAGCCTGCAAGACGGGCAGCTAATTGAGCTGAACTGCCAATCACAAATGCACGGGCGCACGTGTGCCTGCACGCATGTGTTTATTTGCAGAGCTCACATTCCCCGGGTAAATAAACACACACAGGCGCCTCTGCCTTTGATGATCTGATTCAGATCATTATTTTCTTGTTCTACAGTAATTAGATCGGTGTTTAAATTCAGAAAAGGATCAATTAGCAAAGCCAACAGGTCATCAATAAACTCACCATCGTACCAGGCTCAAGAAAAACAATGGTTATTATTGTGGTTTGAAAACCAGTATTTTTATTTTTTTCATTTACCAGAACTCTTCAAATACCAGCTCTCGTGGGGTGGCCCTGTACTCACTGATTCAATATGAATCAAACCAGAAGCCTAAAAATCCTCCCAAAAAGCCTAAAAATATGCTGTATTATTAGGAAATGGATGCGTCAATGCGCTTGGTTTTTACAAAAACAACAAAGAGAGAAAAGAAAAATGGTGACACAGTAAATATCTAGGCCTGGATTGGATTACATCCGAAGGCGAGCTTTTTTTTATTTTATTTTAACCAACCTATAATCCTCTTGACCTCCAAACAACATTGTTTTTCTCTTGTTGACTATGTTGATGCACTTGCAGACATTTTTGACCTGCACTTACCTCTACTGGGCCAGTCTCAGCACTCACATACTGGAGTAACATCAGTGACTCCCACCTCCTCATCATCCTTTATTACCCCCCTCTCTCTTTCTATCTCTCCTCTCTCTCTCTCTCTCCCTCATGAATAAACATCTCTTATATTTACTCAGTGCTGGCATGAAATGGCCACACAGCCCCTGGCACACGCAGGAGTGATGCTGCAATCATTATTCCACTGCAGTAGTCCCACACAAGCATATTTCACCAGTCATGTGCTTTTCTCCCTTGGCTTTTTGTTTGGGTGACTTTAACAAATGATGTGGCAGCGAGGAGGGCTGCTGTACCACGGCTCCCTCTGTTAACACAGCAACCGTTGACATGGACACAGCAAAATTTGCATAGAAGCACGATTGAGTGGTACAGGCAATTCTGAAAGGGTTCTGAATATTTCCCCTCTCTGCCAGATGAGTGGGGGTGTGTCCTACTTTCCTAATTCCCTTTATCCTCTTCTCCAATCTGACTGCCAGCACATCTTCCCTCTGGAGTGTAAAGCTGAATCAAAAGTAAAGAACGATGCACATATGCTATTAGCATTCAGCAGCAGAGATAAAGGAGATCCGCTGAGACGGCAGTAGCATCCGGTGCCCAGCAGGTTTAGATGACTGTGACATATCATTCACACTAAAAAAATAAAGACCCAACTCAAAATGAATTCCAAGAGTCTCGAAGAATTTATGAAAAAAAAACCTCCATACAAACATTTTAGCTGCGAGTTTCATTGTGTGCCTACATCGAAAAATATTTTAACTTGTGCACACCCAAGTTTGAGAACAGGTGCCTCCATCTTGACCCCAATTTATGTCATTTTGAGCCAGACTGAGCTCAACCAGAGCTGTTTCAGGTTTTATACAGTTCTGGACAAATCTCCAAAATGGCAGGCTGCTAGCTTGTGTTCTTTCTTTCTTTTTTGTATCTTTATGCATACATATCCACCAGTGAGGGTGAGAGAGAAGCTGTTGGAAAAGCATTGTGCATGTATGAGGGGGGCGTTATAATAGTCTTTAATTAAATACATAAATAGATTGATGACAATTTTGAAATGATTTCAGCAGCAATTATTGGAGCATTTCAGAATAATGGCCTTTTTTAGAAACAACAGCAGTGATGAGCGTGAAAAAATGAGCTGGGCATTTAATAAAGTCTGGTTAAGTGGTCCTTAACCTTGTTGAAGGTATTGAACCCCACCAGTTTCATATGCGCATGTACCGAACCCTTCTTTATCAAAAAATAAAATGTGATTTTTTTTTTTTTCCAAATTCAAGACATAGGATGGGGTTAGGGTTCCCAGCAAGGAAAATGGCTATTTGCTGTCTGTCATTGCCTCATTTACATAGCCAACAGCATGTAATTGTAACAGATGGTGAAAGAGAGAGAAATAACGTTGAAAGAGAGACAAAATGATGTCTAGGGTTAGGGTTAGGGTTAGGGCTAGGTTTAGGGCTGGGGTTAGGGTTAGGGCAGTTGTTCTTGACCTTATTGGAGGTACTCAACACTACAGTTTTTAATGAGCAGAACCCTTTTTTTGTTGAAAAATTAAAATATCTTTTTTTTTTCAAATTTAAGACATATATCTTTGTTTTACTGCTGCACAAAATAAATGGTGCATTAATATTACTCTTTTCAAAGAACAAAACCAAAGCCTTGCATGAACTAACAACAAAATATCTACCTTTCCACAGACATGACATGAAAACAACAGGACCTTTTTTAATACTATCACACTGAAATGTTTTTTTTAACCTCATGTATTCTAGTCATGATCTTACTGTATTTATCCTATTTATTATTTTTAACATTTTAACACACACCTATCACATAATTCCATCAGGCGTCAATAATAATGATAATTTACGGCAAATCAGTGTGACTTCTGCTGTTGCCTTTGAGAGGCCAGTTCATAAATGTGTGGTTTCATTTTGGCAAGTGCCACTCTCGTGCCATTTTCAGAGCAAAGTCTGTTCCTTTTTTTGTTTTTATGTCCTCCATCGTCATATCATCACAAATCATGACTCGAGTGTATGTGTCTTGACCTCCACCAAACCCCTAGGGTCCAACTGAACCCAGGTTAAGAACTACTGATTAGAGAAGAGAAATGTGGAAAATGTTGTGCCAACAAGGGAAATGGCACATTCAACAAGGTTGGTTGAGCAAAAGGAGAATGATGGTGATAATTCCTCAGCCTGTTAGTCTTTTTTTCTCTCCTCTTTTGTTGCTGCTAATTTCTGAAAATAGAACGTGGAGTGCTGCATGGAGAGAAGTTAATCAAGAGCCAGGAGGACTGCTGCTCACTTCTTTCATGTGCCTATCTTCCTGCACATTTCTACACTTTCTATCTGTTTCATTTGCCTTATCACACTCTTCTTTAATCACAGCACATCAGCGTTCCTGATGCATCTGAAAGATCTATTTGCGTTTCTCGCCACTTTATGAAAAAGTTTGAGAGCCTAAAATTACTCTTGGCCGACTTTCAGCCATCTTGTTGTGAGAAAGTTGCTCGGAAACAAAACAATGGAAACAGACCGAAATTTTAGCTCCACTTTTTTTTTTTTTTTTTTTTAATAATGTATGTGATTCTGACCCCTGTGTCGGGCGGGGCGTGCCACTCTGCAGCAGTTGCCCCCATTGTGAGAGGTGCAGGGGTCATTTCCATGGCGACGGATTGAGGAGGACTTTCAGTGGCCAAGGTCGTGGAGCAAGGACAAGGCGTGAGTGATTGCAGCCGCCTAGACAGGAAATCGAAGAGGACTACTGTGATGGGGGAGGGGGGAGAGGTGCAATTTTCAGAAGCCAAATTACTTTTGGGATGGAGGGGGAAAATATCACAATAATAACAGCACCGAGGATGAGCAGCACCAAGGAGCAGGAGGTGATGGAGGACCAGCAGGGACGCTCCGAGGAGGTCTCAAAAAAAGTCATTCAACAAATATGTCAGAATTAAAACCATTTTTGGAACGACGTACAAAGAATTTGGCTTCTTATTATGGCTCATTTTAAAATCTGCAGCATCCCCCAGGGTCCAGCTGTGGAATTGTACATGGTTTATCAAGCTGTTTTTTTCTGTTGGCTGTGGCTAGAAAATATTGATTGGATTGTGCAACATGTTCCGCTGCAGCCCCACTGATTTCTGTTACTCTTCTCAATCTTTAGCTGCTCCTGTGTTCTCATGCAGTGGTGCAGTGTTGGCATGTGGAACTGCAACAAATCAGTGATATTTAATAAAAAAGACAAGTCAAATACATCAGGATGAATTAAACCCTGCTGGCCTGGCCCCTCCCTGCTCTGGGCTTCCCCCTGCAGGTTTTCAGGTTTTTGTCTTTTTTTTTCCACCTAGGCTGCTTGTTCTCTTGGTGTGTTTGTGTTCACGAGTGTGTATGTGAGTGCTGTGTGTGTGTGTGCTGGCTGGGAGCACTGAATCATTCAGTCCACTGTGCCACTGTGTCCACTGCCTCATTGCACCTAATTAAGGCCTCTTTTTTCCCCAACCATTAACATTGTAATTAAAACTTCCAATTCTTTTAAAGCCAGGGCCCGGCACTTTGATTAAAAAAAACACCCAAAAAAACACTGTGCAGGGTTTTAGAAAACAGATGCATACATTAGGCCACACCCACAGACATGCGTTAAATATATGTATATACGGTTAATAATTAAAAAGATAAAAAAGGAATTTCGCATGCATCCACAGACGCTACTGCAGTGCTTCACTCGTCTCCTGGTTTGATGGCGTGTTGAAAGTTGTTTCTGTGTGGGCATGCATGCTAACGATATTTGTAAGCCACCGTTGAGTCGTTAACAGAAGCAAGGGATTCAACCACTGATAATCCCACACTAATCGTCTAATCCTCCATCGCTCAGGTGAACAGACGAAAAAAGAGTGCACAACATAAAGCCACAAAGCGTATAACAAGGCACACACATGCACATGCACACGCACACAGTGTGTGTGTAGTTATGTGCAAGTATACACATTTATATACATGATTAAGTGAAACAGTCACTCCACCATGCCTTCGCCACACTTCCTTCTCAACAGGGCAATGTACATTCACCAAAAATATACACCCTATCCTCTTGTTTCCATGGCAACTGCCCATAGAGCTGGGTATATGAGGCAGCAGGCAAAGTCACTGGAGTGAGAGGCAGACTGGTCTGTCACCTCAGTCTCCCCGGGGAAACAACGCATTATACTGTACTACTACACTGTTTCTCCTCCGCTCCTCACATGTACAGTAACGTGCAGATTTATGCAGATTTCCGAGTCTCCCTCTCTCTTCCGCTTTCTCTCTCAGACCTCAGAACCTTGCTGCCTCTGCTGCTGCTGACACAGGCCGAGCCGCTCTTGGGCGCAGCAAAGAATTACGGCAACCACCACGGCCACCACCTCACCTCCAATTTGATTCACTTGTGTTATGTTTAATAATGAAGTCATGTGTTTGTTTTTGCAGACTGTCTGCAGATTTTGTCCAATGTGTAGATCATGTGTGCATCACATGCACTGTGTGTGTATGTCATGCACTGTGTGTGTGTGTGTGTGTGTGTGTGTGTGTGTGTGTGTGTGTGTGTGTGTGTGTGTGTGTGTGTGTAGAGCTTTAAGGGGTTGATTGTGTGAATAAGCAGCAGCCACCCCGGCACGTGTCACACAGTCTGATGACCTCATTCATCCCCAGCAACCCCAAAATCCCTCTGACGTCTCCCCGCGCCAGCAAACAGACCTCTCACCCCCCACGCACCCCCGCCCCTTTCCTGAAGCTCAGCTGGATCTTTGAGGGAGAAGGGGGAGGCTAGCAGGAAAGATTGATGGATGGATGGTTGGGTGGGTAGATGGATGGATAGATAGTTAGATGGATGGATGGATGGATGGATGAATGGATGGATGGATGCCAGATCCAGAAATTAGCTTTATATGCTAACTTGTTTCTGAGACTGGGATTGTGTTTGCAAATTACAAAATGCTCTTTTTTACCAAATGCCCACAAACAGAGGCCTCTGTCTAACGCAGGGTCTTAATTGTGGGCAAGTGGGTGGGGGTGTTCAGAGCACGTGCATGTGGCTTTAATGGCTGTTGGATATGGTAATATTGAGCATCAGTTTAAACATGCGCCTTGCATCAGGGGAGACGTCCCGGCTGTTACATTAGCCCGCACCCGTCAGATAAGGCCCCCGAATCTTTTGTGTCCTTGCGTCTGTGATTCAGCAAATGTATCAGACACAACACCTTGCTTCTTAAGCCCCCCCTCCCACACACACACACACACACACACACACACACACACACCCCCATCCCATGTTGTTGGTGACCTTTCACCTTAACCAAACCTTGACCCCAGCATAAAGCAACTAATTTATACAACAAAGACAGATGACGAAGCAGAGCCTGAAGCTAGCGTTAAACTCTGACCGTTGACCTCCCAGGTCCTGACCCAAACTCTATCTGAAGCCACACACACGTGCACATTCAATCAGCAGTGAAGCAGGAGGAACGCTAAGCTAATCCATCAAAGTAACAGAAAGCCAATATAATCAGCAAACATGCATATGCAACCAGAGCAGTTAATATGATGGCTTTTGTTATGCTTATTGTTGATTCTTTAATTTGCACACAAGGCTAAAAAAAATACATTTAAAATGCTGATGTGTAGATTTTTAAAAATATCTATAACAGGGTTAGACAGGTTTGCAATAGAATCTGGCAAAAGTGCAGCTAATTACAAGAAAAGGTGTAAAAAGGATAAATACAAAGCTACAGACTGTAGTCTATTGTTGAAATATGTCACAACTGATGTCATTAAATGGAAGCAAACCAAAGAGCAAAAAGCAAAATTTGCAATAATACTTGACTTTAGGATAAAGACTGTATTTATAGTTAGCACATTACCAGACCCAAAAGTTAATTTAAGTAAATTGAGAGTTAATCTGTAATAAAATATGTATCTTATTACCAAATAAGGTCAAAAATAGAAATTTTAATGGTGATTCTATGTCATCTTAGTGGGGTTGGATGCAATAATTTAAGTATAATTTTCCTTCGTCATGACTGTCAAGTGCTGCGTGGGTGCGTTTCTTTCTCTGAGTCATGTGAAGTAAACGTGTCACCAGTGCACTAACCCAGATGGCATGATCTACTGTGTGCGTGTGTGTGTGTGTGTGTGTGTGTGTGTGACAGCAAGAGAGAGAGAGAGAGAGAGAGAGAGCGATAGAACCACCTCTCTACTCTGTGGTGCATTGTGTCAGCTGCAAGCAAACCCAAACAAATGCCTTCCTCTTGTGTTATTTTATTCTTCAGCGTTCCTTTTTTTTGCCTTTGTAGGCAGAGGCAAGAAGGACACGCCGACAGCCTGTAAACCATCCATCATGTGTAATTCAGGGTTTGAGCGATAACAGAAAACGATCCACTCGGGGAGCTGCTGCAGCTTCACATGCATCAGCTGCATTGATGTTGTCTGATCCTTTTGTTGCACTTGCTATTTATTAGGCTCTCCTATCTGGGCTTGTAGGGCTGACTTCACAAGAGGTTTGACATTTTCAGATCATCTTTCAATAAGGGCGAGAGAGAGAGGGAGAGAGAGAGAGAGAGAGAGAGGCGGAGGGAGATGAAGAGCGTTCGGGATAAAAACCACCTCCTCTGGAACTAAATGACAACATTTCTGTAATGTGTGTGTCTTTCTGTGAATGAGGCTCTGTGTTTTAGAATTCATGGGGGCACGTTCCATAGATTTAATTCCATAGAGGCATAAAAAATGCAGTAACCCGCCGGTGACACAGAGCTCTGCAGAAGGCTTTTCAGCAACATTTTGGTACCACCAAAGGCCGACTACAAACGACTGAGAAATACTGATTTGACACATGTCATCAGTGTTTTGTAAATATCCTGGGTATTTTCCTCCCACAGTATTGGAAAATAGCTGCCTCCTGTCGCAATGCTGCCACCGTGACAAATTCTTCAGAGCGTCTTTTCCTGGCCGGGAGAGTCGGGAATACTTTTAGACTTTAGCGTCCTGGAGTAAATTGCATATTTATCTGCCAAAGCTGTGTTGATGAGGGAATCCTTGTTTTAAACATATTTACCAACTGAGTGATGGTAGTTAGATGAACAGACGTAGAACTTTTACCTCCTTTTCTGCCTGCAGACTCTGTATTCTCATGCCGTGCTGTTCCTGTGGGCCTGAGGTGGAGGCGGTAGGGCGGGTGACAGAGCAGCATCCGGGCCAAAAGACACAAGCTCTCTTGGGCAAAGGCGAAAATCTTTGTGTGTGCATGCCTGTTCTTTTACACTCTACTATCAAAGCGAGGACATTTTTGAGGAGCAAGGACGTTTTAGCTGGTCCTAACTTAAAGACAGATTTTAAGTTGTTTGAGAGTTAAAATCTGTTTTTAAGGTTAGAATTCGTTTTGTTTTGGTCCCAACCTCACAGTTCTACATTAACCATATATTATTAGCAAGCTTTTTAGCATTCTTTAGCGGCTCAAGAATTAGGCCCTCTGGTGGAGGGTTGTTGTAAAGCAGTAAGCCCCGCCTGTCACACGTCTGCAGTTTTCTGATCAATCCAATTTAAATCAGTTATTGATTCTGTAAATGTAGGATAAAAGGTAATGATGATAATGATAGCACTGATATGGGTATGGAACTGTGCACTTCTGGTAACCCACTGCACACACTTAAAAAAAAAAGAAATAAGTCACAGGGTAAAATAAGGTGGTAAGTGACTGCTGGAGATGTTTGCACAGGAAGCAAAACAGGTGTCAGCAGTGAGCTGCAAACGAGAGACACTGAGGAGGAGAGGAAGGATGGATACAGCGCCGCGGGGTCCTGGCATTGACTCCTTATAATGATATTACTGTAGGAAGAACAAGCGACAATGAGCGACACCGTCATTAACCTCTGACTGAGCTATAAATCAACAGCAGTTCACAGGAAATAGACCAGTTCTTCTCAATCCTCCAAAGGCCTCTGCTCGGACTGTGTCATTATAAATTGTGCACCCACACAGAGCTATACATACATTTCTTTATGGTTTACCGCCAGTTATATAGGTTAAGGAGTAATATTTTCCAGACTTGCCGTCGGTGTTTCATACATATTTTCATCGCAGTGACTCATTACAGACACCTTTTGATTCCTGACGCCCAAAGAAATTAATGGTAATTTTGCAGGGATGAAAAAATATGAGACAGGTGACACATTTTCATTCCAAACCACAGCCCCCCTGAGGATAATTTGATGTCGAACTGAAAGCACACTTTTACTTAGCAAAGAGAAAATTCTGACTTCAACAGGGACCAGAAATAACAATGTCTGCAAATAGAATACTTTAATTTAGCCCAAATATGTTGAATTTTCTAATTGTGATCTCTGACATCGTGCGAACGCATCACGGCAATTTTTAGTAATTTAACTTCCCATTATCATTAAAGCATTGTTGTGCTGTTGAAAGTGGGCTGTTCTTGTTGGGTGGGTGTGGGGAGGGGGGCAGAAGGAGAGGGATGGACAGCTGCTGGCTCTCCGCGGTCGTCTGCAGGAAAGGGTACATATTGCACGTCACTCGGAAAGGTAACAGATATGGCAGTATGTCCCCGCCATCTGTCACCGGAGCTTCACACTTCCACAAAGACAAAAGGAGAGCCAGGCGACCGAGACGGCAGCAAGGCCCCAGCCTGCCATTGTCCCGAAGGCTTCTGGGTAAATGTATGTCCTCTTATCATCGTGCAGCACGGTTAGCAGAGGCATTGTTCTCCGCGGACCCACAGGCGCATCCAAAAATTTACATTTTAGCATCAAGCTAAACAATAACAGTTCCATTCTCTCCTACAATCCAGTTTTATGCATTCTCAAACAATAGCGCAAAATGTCAGGTTGATTTCTTGTTCCCGTTCGTCGGCTTCCATCCGTCCCGTGCAGCGTCCCGCGAGCTTAGCTGATGTATTTCGATTTTCCTTTGTGGAATTTTTATAACAAAGATTATCTGTCGCCGCAATCCAAACATCATTTACCATCATTTTAAAGCAGAGCCCGAACCTCTGTTTTCATTCAGAAATCACCCTCCCATCTGCCACAATAATCATCCTTAATCCTCCAAAGCACTGCAGACCCTCTAAGAATGCAATCTTTTCCTTTATCTCTCCCTCTTTCAAGACAAAGAAGGTCAATGATCTGTCAAATGCAGATAAAGAAGGATAGTTTTGAAACATTTCACCCGCTGTCAACAATTTAATTTCTAAAATACACTTAAAAAAATATATATGTATATATATACAGTATATATATATATATACACATTATTACGTAGCACTGGGCCGTGATGCTACATAATAAAGTGTCTGTCTTCTGGTCAAGGGGAATGCACCCTGGTTCTTTTTTGGACATCATCACAGGGCAGCATATGAGATTATTCCACCTAATCCTTGTGTAATCTCTGTGTTCACTGTGGAAGCTTCCTTTAGCACGAATGTCCAGTCAGCTCTCTATGCCGTAATATAGAGCAGAGAGAAACCAAAAGGGTTGTAAGCAGGATTTGGGAGAAAAGAACCATGTGGGATTTTTAGGGTTTGACATTTAGAACTTTGAACTCTTCACCCTTTTAGAGCACAACTTCATATGATTGGCTGTTAAGAGCAACTACAGGAGCACATTCTTAAAAAATGGAATAAATGTTTTAAATCACAATAAAGATGACAAAATCTAATATAATTTAATATGTGTTTAAGACGCGAATCTAAAATATTCCAATAATTACACTATAGCCAGGATTTCCATCCATTCTTGTCATAATCAAGTACCGCAGGCCCCCACTAGAGGGCGTTCGAAGTGACTTGGCTTCATTTTCAGGGCAACTACGACTCCAAACGTTTCTCAAAATGAATGTTTTGTGCTCAGAACTGACAGAGGCATTTTGCAGCCCAGAATTAGACATATATCTAAAGAATGCTGCCTTTAGAAGCTGTTGTGAATGTCACAGTTGGGTTCTAAAGTCTCAGTGTGCAGTGTCCGTCCCTCCATGGTTTCAACTTTCTAATCAGACATATTGGTGCCCACACCCTATTTGACACAAGAACTCGAGGGTAGCTTCAAACTGCCAACTGGCAGCCTATCAGAAAACCCATTATAATTACCGTAAGTACCTTGTCATATTTCTCCTTATCCAATTCTTTAATGGACAATGCATGTTCCATCTCTGATCTTGTTTGCTGGGTGTGAGCTTGAGTCCTTGCACATGTGGCGGTGTCTCGATGTACGTGATTCGCTATAAAAGATACCAGCAATTATTCCCGATGCATCTCTCACCCTTTGGCTGGACTGTTTTAGGAACGTTGATGGAGACGGAGTTCAAAAGTGCGGCTGGTAATTGTCAAGGCGGTCTGCGCTGACATTAAACGGATGAGAGCGTTATCGATAAGACGGCCGAATTGTACAATTAGCGCTGAAGATCGGACTCAAGTCGGGTCTGATTCTGACACAGTAGGAAGGAGACCAGGAGAGGAAACCAGTGCAAAGTCGGTGAAAGATGTTGGACTTTAAATGATAGTTCTGAGTGCTTCTTTTTGTGCACACGTGTTGATCGGACAGACCTAAAGCAGTGGCAATATTCAACTGACTAGCAATGAGTTGCAAGCAGGCGGGAAATCCAGGTTGGGAATATAAAGCAATGAAATAAAAAGGCGAATATTTATCTCACTTTATGTGATTCGAACTCGTATTCTTCATGTCCAGTGGCACCAAATTTGATAATTTTGATAATTTGATAATTTATCAAATTTGATAAATTTGATAATGCCGTCAGGTTGCTGCTAGCCCACTTGTCAGCTGTTTGGCCTTTACGGTAAGAGAGTCACAAAGAAATGTTCGGGTTCTACCAGAACATCCGTCATCTTGGATTTTCTTTCTGCAGCGACTAAAACAGCCAGTCTAACCTGTGATCGTAAACATGATAAATCCAACCACAGAAACCATGATGCACTGCTCTTTAGCATGCTCCTGCTCAACTCCAACAATAGCTGAGTCTCATTTCCTTGTAGTCCACACTATAAATTCTGTAGGACAGTGAGAGTTAATACATTTTAATGGCTTCTTAATTTATCACTTTTCTTGTAAGTAGTGTTGGTCTCACTTACTGACATTAATTAGCAAGACAGGCTAAATTCTCCATTCAAATTGAGTCATAATTAATTAATATACCTGGGAGTCTATAAAATATGCAACTTTTTTTCTACTTCATTTGCAAGGAATGAACTATGGGACTGAACTGTTTTTTGGACCATTACAGAAATTCCACAGCATATACGGTCCACGCCCTGTTTATATACAGGCTGTGTGTGTGTGTGTGTGTGTGTGTGTGTGTGTGTGTGTGTGTGTGTGTGTGTGTATGGGTGTGAGAATCTGTCCAGTGTCTCTGATTAGTATGCATGGACCATGAGGCTGCACTGACAGTGGGGCCTATGAGAGCAGCAGCACCAACCCCCCAAACTTTGGGCGGTTGTTCCCCACCCCCCCAATTCTCCCCCACACCCCCCCACTTTAAATATTTTTTTCCCCCCCCCAAACATAAATTCCAGAAGGGGGAAAATCCCCATTCAAATGGGGCACAAAAAAAAAAAAAACCGGGGGTCTAAAAAAAAAGCAACCCCCTTTCTACTTCATTTGCAAGGAATGAACTATGGGACTGAACTGTTTTTTGGACCATTACAGAAATTCCACAGCATATACGGTCCACGCCCTGTTTATATACAGGCTGTGTGTGTGTGTGTGTGTGTATGGGTGTGAGAATCTGTCCAGTGTCTCTGATTAGTATGCATGGACCATGAGGCTGCACTGACAGTGGGGCCTCTGAGAGCAGCAGCACCATGAATTCTTTAGCAAGAGTGTGCATGTACCCTCGCTCTCATCACGCTTGAGAGGGCGAGTCCAGTCAAAAAGACATGAGGAGACACACACACACACACACACACACACACACACACACACACACACACACACACACACAAAATGTACCCTGAACTTATGTCCACTTCCTGGAAGTGCCCTGGACCATCACCATTCAGTGCATAATTTGTTTCCATCCTCATGGCCTATTGTGCAATTTCCAATTTCCAATCACTAATTTTAACACGTTGATGCACGGAGCAGCACCTCCATGCACACACTCCGCAATTTTGACATGAAATCAAGATGGATGACACATTGCTGCTCATACAAGTTCCAGTCAGTTCTCTGAACATAACCTAGAGCTTCATTTGACTTCACATCTTTATAAGGTTGTTGGGTCCTTAATGTCCACTTCACAAAGAGTGTCAGACTCAATATTTCCCAATTTTGGAATCCTGACATGTAAAGATACAAGAACACACAGACACACACAGACATACACAATCAAACCCTTGTCTGTAGCAGTCCCAGTCTGTATTTAACCTTCTTATCAGCATGCTACGTGCACACAACGTGTTTACTTCTGAGTTACAGACCGGGAGTCATGTATAGTTGCTGTATCTACACGAAACACACACACACACACAGTGATACACACAAGCACAAAAATCTGAGGGAATTTTCAATCTCTTCTTTTCCTTTTCTATCTCTTTCTGCCTGTGGAGAACACTGGCAGGAATCAGGGAGAAGAGAAGGGTTGCTAGGCAACGGGTTGTGGTTGCCATGGTAAATTTAAGTGGAACAGCTGGTCCAATCAGCATAAAGTGCGGGCAGGCGGGGGCAGAGTTAAAGGAGGCTCATGCCAACACAGGCAGATCGGAAGGAGAGGCTGCTGAGGCATGCAGGATGGATGGATGGATGGATGGATGGATGGATGGACATATGGATGGATGGATGGAAAGATGGAGGGAAGGATAGAAAACAGAAGAGAACAGAAGAGAAGAGAAGAAAAGAGAAGAGAAGGTTAACAAGTGCAAAAGACATAATGATGGGAAGACAATACATGAAAAGGTCATAAATGCAGAAATACTCCAAAACGTGGACAGTCAGATCCACAGGAATAACCCAGAACTATGGAATAGAAGATAGGAGTTATTTTCTGACAAACAATAAAAGACATCTGTAAAGTTCTGCATCTGTTCCCATGAAGGTTCTCCTCCAGAGCCCTGACAAATGCACCTTATTAACTGGAAGTTACTGGATGTTAGCAACCCTGTCAGGAAGCCACAGACTGGAACTCCACAACAACAACGCAGACACGATGACATTTAGATGCAACTAATGACAGCGTGGTAATAAGATGGTGATAATGATAATGGGCTGGGAGAACGTGTGAGTTTGGGGATTTCGCAGCCCCATCATCAGTTGTGTTTAATGGGGCATTAAAATAACACAAATGTGTTTTTGGGGGGAGTGGAGTGTTAAAGTTTCACACAAGTAAAGTCAACAGCTGCAAGGAATTGTGGGGTGAGGACAGATGTAACATTGTTGAGCCTTTTGTCATTATTATTATTATTATTATTATTATTAATATTAATATGATTATTATTAGTAGTAGTAGTAGTAGTAGTAGTAGTAGTAGTAGTAGTAGTAGTGGTAGTAATAGTAGTATTGTGTGTGGTGTGTGTGTACTGCTCAGACCTAAATATGCAGTCATTGGTTTCACTCCACATCGGTACCTTGATTGAGTCTGCCTGCACACACACCACACACACACACAC
>CAAE01015033.1:428216-441325 GCA_000180735.1 Tetraodon nigroviridis | reverse complement strand
AATTCATCTTGTTATCTTTGAGCATAACCTCAATGTCCTGTAGAGGAATGAGCCAGTATGTTTTGTGCCAGCAAAATGGTGAATGGAGTGGTCGCTCTTCCCTTTTTCCACATTGCCATCTTAATACTTCAAATAAAATCTTTCTCCAGCAACTGTGCAACTACTTTTTCCTGCAGATTTTAAAGTGGAAACCTTTTTTAAAGTGCTGGCACGTCACTGACTGCAAAAAAAAAAAAGTCTCTTACATCATACTGGTGCGAACATCGTGTTTAGAGTAGAAGAGAATGAATGTTTAAATGCAGAAGAATTGATACAGAAGTGATCAGTTCTTTAGGTAGCCTGTGGAGATCCCCTGGATGTCAGACATGTTCAGACAAGTTGTGAATGTCATGAAGATGCTGATTAGCTCATCTGTATAAAACTCCAGTAATAAAAAGATGTCTTAATGCCACGTGTGAGGGAGATCTGACACACGCAATTAACAGTTAATCTGTTTGTGAAATATTTTCAAACTTCCCTCCATTTTATATGTGTGTGGGAGAGATATGAGTATGCTAGCTAATCTGCAGCATGCTTGTGTGTGTGTGTGTGTGTGTGTGTTTTTGGGTGTGTGTATGTGGGGGGGGGGAACTCTGCCAGGTCCCAGGGCTTGGCTGGGAGAACATCTCAAACCAGTTCACTCTGGTTGCAAAGACCGGGGTGGGACGAGGACCTTAAAGCTGCAGCTCTGCGGCCCTCTGTACAGACGGGATGTTTTCTTTGAGTTTGCAATTCTTTTGCAAGATTTTTTTGGGAGTTCCGTTTTGGATGTGATCGGTACAGTAGACAGATATTATCACTTCACTTTAGAAGGGTTACTTTTTTAGCATATAAGTAAAAATCTAATCACTTTATGAGTACGTAGTTACAGTAATGGGCACGTTTTCTTTGTAATTTTATTGGCCAGAAAGTTTTTTTTTTTAAAAAACAGCACAGTTAAGATTATACAATAAGCAGAAGCTGATAACTGTTTACAAATGATCTATTGATACTTTGATGGAAGTGGTTCAGACAGACGGCTCTTTGGGCTTTGTGGATGTTATATGCTCTGTGGGCAAGTAACCTTCAGATGAGGCTAAACATCTCAGCATGAGGTGAACTGAGCAGGAAGGAAAAACAAGCATCTGTCTCTATTTGCACAAGCTGTGCAGAAGTACACCACAAAAGCCATCCACTTGAGAGGTTTCTATTTTAACGATGTCCTCTTCCTTATTTAGAAACATGCAATATTGTACTCCTAACCTACGCAAAAATTAGGCTTTACAGGGTTTTCTAAATATATCACTCTGCTCCGGCTGCCCCACGGGGACAAGATGATGGAGATTCATCCAAAATAGGTTCCAGTCTACTCAACTAAAACAAAGCATTTTTAATAAATAGTGCGGCCAAAGTGTGGTTTATTCAATTATATCCTGGTTTTCTTAGCAAAAATAACAGCGAGGCCACAGTTGATCGCATATAGCATTGTTTTTTTCATCTGTGGTTGGCTTCTGTTTGTTTTCCAGGAGGCCCTCAGGTCACGCTGATAAGGAGGTGATGGCTGCCACCGTCCTGACCTCACTGTCCACATCCCCTTTGGTGCTCTGCCCGTCTTCTACACCCACAGGTAACACTAAAAGCCAGTGGTGCCACCATTACAACTTGGCTATTAGCCTACATAAAAAAGGTCTTTAGCAGAAATCGACAATCTTATATTTAGGTTCCCTTTCAACACACTCGTCCCGGTAAATCCAAACTCGTGAAGTTCCAAACGTGGGTTTACCCAAAGCACATACATTTTTGGGTTGTTTTTGTGTGTTTAACAGCAAACATGATAAATATTTGCACATTTCCTAATTTTACTTTTCAACCTGCCACAGAGCAGCTGCCAGCTCTGAGCCCTTTTACCACAGCTCTGTTTTACTGTTGCCAGTGTAGCATCTGCAGCTGCTATCGCCATGCCGACTGTGCCAGACGTTCAAAGTCCTGTTGTCTGTGTGCAGTTTCCACCTATTTTTTTTCTGTTAGCAGTTACGCAATTTTTTTTATGCTTCTACTCATAATGTCTATTGATTGAACAACATTTCTGCATATTTTAAATAAAGAAATATGGCACTGTGGATGAAACTGGACAGGTCACTTTATGATCCCAGTAATATAGGCCAGTAATCCCAGTACACAAACGGATCTTCTATTGGTTTATTCACATGAATAAACATTAACTGTAGTTCTTTATATGTTGGTCTTGAAGAGGATTTGGTTTAACAACTAATCTACAGTGTTTAATTTTATTGCTGTTAGCTGATTCTAGAAATTCAATTACCCATCTTAGGTTGTAATGAGTTACTTTGTAACGTTTTTTAATAAAATCATACTAATATATATTTTACTAATATATTCAACATTGTGCATTTAGCAAACTATTTAAATTTAAAGACTTTAAATAGTTTGCTCAAAAAAAATACTGAACACAAAAGTGATGGTTTAATACCTAAAATGACAACTGAAAACAATATTTTTTTATTGTCTCTAAACCTGATGCTGAATTAAGTGTAAATGTTGTTGAAACCGCAGTCCCGGAGCCAGCTAACAGGGTTTGGAAAGAGGTGCTGTCGGCCAGCTACAGCAGTTCAACCAGCGGCAACTGGAGTTGGGACGCCAGCGACCAGTCGGGTGCCCTCCACACCGTCCCCACCTCTGTCCAACGACACCAACAAGAACTTCCTGCTCTCGTCCCAGGGTGATGACGTCAGCGAGGATGTCACCGAGAGCACGCACTTCATGTTTGAGGACCCCATACCTCGGAAGCGAAAGGTACACATCCTGAAACAGGACAGGAGTCTATGTAAATATTTAATTCACACATTAAATCACACATATTTGAACCATTCTACTGAAAAAAAAAAAGCAGGCTCACAGGCTGTAGTGGAGTTGTATTTTAATGCAGTCGGTAAATTAAGAGGATTATTTAATATGGTGTTTAGCAGCTGTAATGTAAATGTTAAGTGATTTGTGATTGTGGGATTTAAAGGCTTCCCCCACTCTATTTCTGTTTTTTTAAATTTCAACTATGTAGTAGGGAAAGTAAAGCAAGCTTTATTGAAGAGTGGACAGATAACAGTAATTAAACCTTTTGTTCAGTTTCTTTTATTGCTTCCCTCTTTTCTTCCCACTGTTTTAGCAGTTAGCTAAAAAGGAAAAAAAAACCAGCATTAGCCAACTGCCACACAGCGGTGCGAGTCCCTGCCTGCTCGGGAGACAGCTGCCAGCCATGATGTATGAAAAAAAAAATCTCCTGGAGTGTTTATGAACTAGCAGGACTAAGCCAGAGCTAACAGAAAAATTAGATCTGCGGAGAATTAGAGATTATAAACACTTGTAAATGCTTCTAACACCAGAGGTCAGAAAGAGGTCCCTGTGCCATTTGTGGGCTTGTGTCGAAGAGATTTAATCTGGGATTTAGCTGTAAGGCAAATGTACCTCATTGTTAAGGTTGTCGTCGGGTTTAGTTGCATGAAAGCTTCAGGTCTGGTGTGAAATCTAGATGGTCTGGTATGTTCAGGTCGCTCCAGAGCTAATGGATTGGGTTCAGGTCAGGGATCCGGCAGGGTCTCTGAAGGACACCCAAAGCTGTCACTCCTGTGTTGTGTTTAGGGTCGTTATCTTGTTGGGAGACGAACCTTCGGCCCAGTCCTCGCTGCTGAAATGGGGGAGAGCGGCAGTGATGGTTAACCCTCTGACAGGGAGGAGGCTCGTTTGTTTCCTAGATCTGTGTGGTGTCACAACCCACTCTGAGGTTGATCTGACCTCATGGTTTGGTTTTTATCCTGATGTGCATCAGCAGGGTGACTGAATAGATGGACGAATCACGGCCAGTCCGTTGAACTACCACGATCAATCAATCAATCCATCAATCAATCCATTAATCTGCTTTCAGAACTCCATGAAGGTGATGTTCAAATGCTTGTGGAAGAACTGTGAAAAAGTCCTCAGCACCTCCTCACGGATCCAGCGACACATCCACACGGTCCACCTGGGGTTAGTTAAAGGCACACTCACACACACACACACACGACGCGCACACACACACCCACACACCGCACACACACACACACACACACACACACACACACACACAGGGTGCTGAGTTAAATGTTTGACTAATTTCTGAAGTAATAAATGAAGATTTGTTTTTTCCACAATTTCATCCAGGCAATTCTTTAGAATTTTAAAATACCCCCTTCTGACCTGTACTCTGTTTGTTGAATGCAGGTCTGTTTTTTTAGATAAATGTGGGAGTCTTGTAAAATATAGATACAGAAATTCAATCGACTTTTGAAGTAGTTGCTTAACTTTCTGGAGTTTCTGTAGATACGCTTAAATAATGTACAGCTTAAACCCACCCCCCACCCCCCCAACACACATGCACACACATCTGTCACAGCTGGAATGCTGTTTATGTACCCACCCTCACAGCTGAATATCGAAGCAGGTCTTATCCGCAAACTTTCATTCCGTAAACAAGAAATAATTTATTAACTTTTAGCTGAATAAACTAAAGTGTTTGTCTTTGACTGCTGAATGTTGCGTCAGTGACAGTTATGTCATGCGACCTTCGTATTTGAAAGGTAATAAAAGAAATTTATCCGAATTTATCATCACGGCGCGTCTCTGACTGGCCCCACCTCCTCGACGCTGATATTACGTCACCAGTACGAGGAGCTGGCGACTCTCTGGCTTTTACTGCCCCCTGTTGTTCCAAAGAGTAACTGCAGCCTTCACCATTTTAGGCTCCCAGCTCCTCATGAATACCTGCATCCTGATTTATTAGTATTTTTTTTTAATATATTAAAAAATGACCCCATTCCATATAATGATTTATTTATTTAAACCTTTCTAAGATATGCTTGACATGTAGTAGATGTTAGATATTTTTCCAAGCCTAATACTAAACAAGGTAAAGGAATTCTGTAAGTGAACGGAAAAACATGACATTCAACTTTTGTATTTTAATATGCTAAAATATAAAGGTTCAATATTAAAACAAGCTGCACTGAAAATTGCGAGCCCATCAAACTGTATTTGCTGTTCTTCTCTCCTGCAGCCGGAACAGTGACTCAGACTACAGCGATGGAGAGGAAGACTTTTACTACTCAGAGATCGAGGTCAACATGGACAGCCTCTCGGAGGGCTTGTCCAACCTCACGCCCACCTCCCCAACCACAGTCGGCCCCCCGCCTGCCTTCCCGCCGCCTCTCACCGACGTCCCTTATTCTGAAAACATCAGCGTGAATGGTTTCCAGAACCATGCCCCAACGCTGCTCAGCCAGTCAGCTCCCTCTGCACTCTGCCACATCCGCACCGACCACGCCTACCAGGTACACATGTGCACGCAACCTGGACACGCAACGGCAAATATCTGGTGCCGATGTTGAGCTTTCTACCATGTGAGATCTGCAGAGGAAGAAAAAGCTCCGAGGGCAGTTTGAATTACTTCACTCCTACATCAGTGTGGGAGCAAGTGTCAGGGAAAGGAAAGAGAAAAAAAAAGCTGTTCTGGCAAACATAAACCTCAGGTCACATAAGAATTGAAGTTTAAATATTGTTCAGGTCAGAAAGTTTCCATTGTTTGATTCTACCGAAGCTAAACTTTTAGCACACTTATTTTACGGAAGAGTTGAGGATTATTTTTTTAACGGTGCTAAGTTGAACAAAGAAATAATTTTATTTTTTCCAGCAATTTTGTGTGTGTGTGTATTTGCAACAATAGTTCATGATAGAGAGAACTTGTGATTAGCACGTATTATCATCAAGTCAGGTTCAATTGAAACATTAAGGAGGCGCTGATGGTATTTTAGTCAATATTCTCGCATTTGTGCTCTATCAGCCTCCAGCCTGAATGTCCTTGGAGGTAGAGAAGTGCTTTCAGTCAGAAGAATACATTAGGTTTAAGCATACATCTTGCATATTGAGTCCCGCCTTTTGTTGCGATTCAAGGCTGTATTGTTGTTAAACCTTCTGTTGAAATGCTCATATGACATTATACATACACAATGAAAGTGCAGTCACCTTTCCACTTGTTTTATTTTCTTTGTGATGAAGTGCACCCACCTTTTCCTTTTATTGTGCTTTATGTTGTCTTGGAAACTGACTTGTACCACACTCACAGCCACAAGTACCGCTGAGTGCTGGTTTATGATTTGTGCTTATGTGGTAAATATATAGAGTAGTTGCTTTTGTCGGTAGCTGTGGCATCGCTGGTGAAAGCTCATTCTAAACTCAAAGGTGGATGGGCTCACATCTTCAGATGTTGATTGATTTTAATCTCTTCTTTTTTTTGGTTTTGTAACACTCTTTTGTGTTCTGCTCTGCTCTCCTCTTCCTCTTCTCCTCCACCGTGGGGTGGGCCACTATCCGTATTCCAGGCTACAGCTCCAGTAAGTATCCCCGCGTGTCCTGAGCTGGCTGGGATAGGCAGCGACGGCATCAGCGTGTCATGGCAGTCACCTCCTGTCATTTTCAAAGGCACCTCGGTGAGTCGGGCTTTTTCTGCTGATTCCACAACGTCTCATCACACTTTGTGCGTTAAAGTCATAGTTTAACAGTAGATATGAAACAGGATTGGGAATAAACACCTTTTTATGGAAACAGGACCTGTAGTAGGGTGTTTCTGATGCTCAGGCCATCATCTAGGATCACAGCTGATCTGGAGAGACAGTCAGAGGACCTGAGGGATGCAGCCGACACACCTTTCACTTTAAAAGCAGAAGCAGTCAATAAAAAGAGTAACAGTAAAACAGAATTTGTGCACTTCTGTTTGTAAATACAAATCAGTGAGAGGCACCAGAGTTTCCAGCGTTTGCTCAGCCCAGTTGTGTATTTTTAGTGCTGTGATCCTGGACCGTGAAATTGACCGGTGGGCGTCCACCCTCTGTCTTCCCAGGGGCCCGTGAATCACGTCCGGACAGTCAGCTTTGGGGAAAAGCGTCAGCCAGCGCCCAGCCCCCACGCCACTGTTAACAAGAGTCACGCGCTGTTAACCCAGGTGACTAAGGCTACGCCAGGAACCAGGTACGCTGCAAAATCCATAGACGGGAGTCCTAAAAACCAAAAAATTAGATCTACGTTTTTGTTCATAAATGTATGAAAAAATACTGTGTCTGTTTTTCTGTGTGTTCACGTCAACAAATGTTTAGTGGTTGCTGTGTGTGTTCCGCAGTAATAGAGGTGTATTGTTACAAATTCCCCAAACCTTTTAAATGTTCTTACTCCAAGTGTGCATGCTAAATGTTTTAATGGCCTGCATATCTCTGCACACCTGACCTTATGCTGTCACATCTGTTGTTACCAAGGAAACCCCGCGGCGAGGCAAAGAAGTGCCGAAAGGTATACGGCATGGAGAAGAGAGACATGTGGTGCACAGCCTGTCGCTGGAAAAAAGCCTGTCAGAGATTCACCGACTAATCCGCTCCATTTCCTCTACCCCTCGCCAGTTATAACAAGATGGATAGAGGGGCGGAGTCGGGGCAGAGCGCGCAGCTTTGCCTGGCTCCTTCCAGCCCGCTCTCGCTTGTCTCTCATTTCCAAATACAAAGACAATTCAAATCTGGTGAGTTTAACAAAAAAAAAAAAGGAACTTATGCAGGTCCTGCAACTTTTTCTAAGAATGAAACATTTTTACTCTGAGTTAACAAAAAGCATTCGCCCCCTCGGTTTTCAGCTGTCATTTTTTTAAATCTTTCGACTCAAGACAATGTTTAAAAACTACAGATAAGCTCTTTGGTATACTCTGTTGTTAATTAGAGGATCAACCTGTAATCTACTGTTTTTGATTCTGTGTTTTTGGATGTTCAAGGGTCACCACCGGATGTAGGACCTCTGTAGCAAACATGTATTTGCTGTGTCAGTGACAGACAGGCAGACAGACAGACAGACAGACAGACAGACAGATAGCCTCTCATACAGCCAGACCGGATATCAGCTGTTTGTTTCAGCAAACATTCTTTCGTTATATCCAGCCTGCAAACTGAGCACAGACAGCTGTCCGTAATGTCGCAATAATGCACAAAGCCCTACCAAGTGGTACAAAAAGTTTTCCCTTGAGTTTCCAAAAAAACCTTTTTAAGTGATGTACGTGAACCATGAACCATATTTCCCTATATTATTCTGTGTTCCTGTTCCCAAACGATATGCACCTTGAAGAATGAGTCTCTTTTTCTTTTTTTTTTTTTTGGAGTATCACTGTAATGGCAGTATCTGTCTGAGAGAGTGGACGTCTTTCTCCAAGCAGAGTTTACTTTCAGCAGGGTCCTGCTGAAGCAACTCGCAGTTGCACTGTGCAATCAGCAGAATTTCTTGCTTTGTGGTTTGTCATTAGGTCGGGAGAGAAAGGCTCCGGGTTCAACTTTAACAGCTGGTGTTCTTTACCGCGTTGAATGATAACTGCCCTTTGAGGAGAGCAGGCTGGTGTCGGTTGTGTGTGTACGATGATCATCGGAGAGCCTGGATCGCCATTTCAGGCTATCTGTTTTCATTCCAGTCACACTTCAAACAGCCTTTAGTGTCTGGAAATAATCGTAGCAAATGAGCTAAATGTGTAGACCGCCAGCCTAAATTTGGAAAAAGTAGGAACTTTTTATTTTTTTGTTTTGATATCATGTTCAAACTCCTTCATCCAAGATTCAAAAAGTGAAAAGCAAAGGTCAAACCGGTGGAAGGAGCTTAGATGAACCAAATTGGGATCAGAATAACCCCTAGAAGGTATAAAAAGGCACATTTTTCTAAAGTTTGGAGGATATAAAAATGGTAGATTCATATAAATGACAAAATAAATAAAAGTCCCAGACTACCAGTTGTAAGAACAACAAATCCATGCATTCCCAGTTTAACCCTCAAAGATTTTTAGCGTTTCCATGAATAAAACATGTCTTGATTTGTTTCCCCCTGAAGAAAGGACAACTATCGTCACACATTTGCTACCTAAGGCTCCAGAGGTTGGGGGAACCCGCGTTCCCTCGGAACCTCCGCTCACGTGAGGACGGATCAGATCCGTCGTCAGGCTGAACCAGCACAGAGATTCCCACTCTTCCAGGCTGTCAGTAGCTCTGTCAAAAGCAGATTAGGCTGTGAATTCTCTGAACCGCTCGGGTCGGACCAGTTCACCGTCACAGCCCATCACACACGTGCACACACTCACAGTGCCTTTCCGCTCCTGCACAAGCATTTTCCTGCCAAGATTTCCTGGTTCAGGCGATCCCAGGCCCTGTTCCACAGAAACATCCCTGCTACCGCCTTTCAACCGGTGGCTTGACGTCTTCGGGCAGGAATTTAATGTAGACATTTGCTTACCAAGTCCTGTGGAGCCGCCATTTTGGTCTAAAAGGTCGTGGTTAGAGCCTTCGAGCTTCTTCGACCTCGGTGGCGTCTCACATAAGCTAACGCAGGTTTCTGTCTTTACAGTCAGTCGCTTCTGGTCAAAAACTTCACAAAGTGCCAATGAAAAGAACATAAAAGGAAAACTGACCTAAAGAAATTGCACTACTCTGCACTGTGCAAAGGCTTGTTTTTGTACACGGTCATTTTGTTACTTTTTTTTTTTTTTTTTGAAGTAAAAGGACTTTTGTTTCAAAGGGGGGGGGGGCGTCACTGCTCAGTGGGTTTAGCGGGCGTCAGGGAGAGGCGTTTGGACCCTTTCTCAGTGGTCTCAACTGGTAGCGTCAGAGGTTATCGATAACCAGTGGTGCTGACCGTGTGGTACTGGGATGCCTGGTGTGGTACTGAGGCGGGTTTCATGCCTTTCCCTGGAGGAGTACCAAAGGTAGCACCCGCTCCAGCCTCTGTCAGACCCTGGCCTCAGTCACAGATACTTGGGTGGCCTTTAGCCTTTTGAACTTCCAGCAGCAGCAGAGTGTGTAAGCTCACGAACGAATTCACCGTTCAGCTTCCTCTACGTGCTGTCAGGGACACGGCAACATGACAGACAGTCTCGCCGTCTTCAGCGGGAGCACCGTCCAGCATTAGACCCTGGTGCTTTTTGTTTTTAGCTGGTAGCTAACTGGTGTCTGTACGTGCTCACTGCTGCTCCAGCTCGGCACCAAGCAGGCCGCTGACGCCCGGGGCCCCTGGGACCGCGAGGAGCTTCTGACTGCGGCTACGGAGGCGTGCCCATCTGGGACGGTATCTGTGATTTCTTTAGTTCCAAATTTCACCTCTCAGTGGACACTGGGACGGAAGCTGATTTACATTTGATTAATTCCAAAAAACGAAACAACAAAACAGGCAGTGACGAAACAGAGGGATCGACAGTTTCAGGGCTCTTCTTGTACATATGCAACATAAAGAAAACCATGAGGCTTTTTTTCATATATTATGGTTTTATTTGTCGTTGTATCTTGCATTGAAAATGTTGCTTTTTTTACATATAGTTGCTCAGAATATTTTCTTTCTTTTTTTAAAGCAAATTGAGAAGCTATAGTGGACATGACACATAAAGATTCAATGTATATTGTAGCTTAGAGGCCGGGGGGGGGGGGAATTACAGAACATGTTGAATGTAAAACCTACAAACGAGTCTTTGGCGTTGTTCTGATGGCTGACTAGTTTGTTCTGCTTGTAGTGAACCTGTAGCATGTCTCCAGAATCGGTATCCAAGTCTTTATTATGGCTTCGCCACAGCACCGCCGCTCAATCATATCAGTTAACGCAACCGTGCAGTATTGCTTTACTCTCTAACTTTGTGCAATGAGACGCTTTATAACGAACTAAATTAGGTTTTCTGTGACGCCTGGGCTCTGGCTCCCACTCGTTCGTCACCTCTCTTTCTCTCCCTGCCAAATAGTAATCTTTTTTTTTTTTTTTATAGACGTATGTGATTATCATCTTGGATGTGGTCCGTGTTTATGGTGTCACATTATCATTGGGCAGGATCTGCGATCACGGTGAACGTTTTTGAGGGGATCTTTATCCTGCCGGGGCACATTCCAACAAACAGCACGCTTTTAGGCTCATGGTGTACTCCACCTGTCGCCGTAGAGACGTATCCGTTCCCGTTTCCTGTCATTTCCTGCTCTCGTGCTCTCCAGCTTTACTGTGGTTCCACCCAAGCCTTTACCCAGTATATTAAGCTAAAGTAAACCCTTGAAATGTGCATCAAAAGCCTTCTCCGTCTCCCACATCAGTATGTTTATGCTGCTTTATTGAATGTCAGTTTTCATTTGTGTGTGAACCAGCAGCAGCAAAGCCAATAGATCTCCTTCCAAATCAGATGTAATGTTTAGCATTGCAAGGCAGCTCCTCAATCTCCAGCTTCTTTGATGTCCTCTCCTCTTTCTGTCAGGCTTCTGTCCTCTGTTTGGTAGATTTGTCATTTAAGTACTATTTTTATTTCCCCTGTTGTGGTTTTACTGAGCCTCACTAGCTTGTACTGACTTTTGTTTTCCCGTTCCTCCTCTTATTGATTGATTGATCTTGTTTTGCATGTCTGCCATCTTGGTGTTCTGCCATTTTCTTTCTTTCTTTTATTTGTTAGGAGATACAACACTGAAGGTTTTATGTGTTTTATTTCCACTTCTGTAAATGATAACCCAAGGCTGATGGAGCTGGTTTCCCTCCAAGTGTTAAAAATGCTCTCTCTCTCTCCCCCCCTCTCTCTCTTTCACACAACACAACACACACACTCGCACACTTGCATAGTGTTTCGAAGGAAACATCAGCCTTGGGCCTTCACTGGAGGGCAAGATTTCTCTTGCATGTGGCCTCGGCCTCTGGTCTTCATCAGCAGTCCCATGCACATTGAAGAAGCGCATTCAGAGGAGTGGTGCACTCAAGGAATATTTGTGTGAATGTCACGCCTATATTAGTGCTTCTTGGGATGGATGACCGTGTAAGATGCTGATAATGTGATCTGTGCGTTGTAACGTCATGGAGAGAAAATAAAGCTGAATGGAAGACGACTGGTGCCAGAGTCTTTTCATCTTTTACCGTCCTTCGCTCGTCTATACCGCCCCCTGGTGGGCAGAGACGGGTCAGGCCGGGAGGAGAAGCACAGCCACACCCTGGTCACTTTGTTACAGCAGCAATTTTAAAATTTATTGAGATTGATTGGTTTTTGCAAATAATAGACAAGCTAATTCTTCCACTAAACATTGAAACCAAAAGGGGTCGACCAGGCCGGCCCCAACACCAAAACAGGAGGCTCATGGCTGTAAAAACGTCGTGATCAGTACTATCAACTTAAAAAGAAACGCACAAGAGCACTTAAATCTGCCTGGAACAAAACAGCTGTGAAAACAGGACAGTTTTTTTTTTTCCCTTTTGATTATTTAACACATTTTGTTACAAACAGGTTTATGATAATCATTGATATAAAGTCAGTATCATATTGAACAATATTCCCAATGAAAATAAACAAACCTCAAGCTTCAAGTGCGACCTTTTACAAATCAAAGACCCTCTGAAACTTGAGAGAAAATAAATAATATATAATAGTAATATAAATTCATATATATGAAGGTACGTCACTCTTAGTAGAACAAAATCCAAAGTAAAAAGCGCCAATTTTTGAAATATAATATTGATATACCCATTTCTATGGCTTCATGGTTTGCACATGTGAATCAAACTATACAGGCTAAATCAGGATTTCAATTTGTACACGCGTAAGAATACCCATAATCATCTGCAGGAGAGCGAACAGTTCCAGTTTTGCATCGTGAATGAGACAGTCGTGCGCAGATTCCCGAAGACGGTTGCTTTGGTATGACGACATGAACACAGGCATGCAGTAAAGAGCACAGATCAGGGCACGAAAGGTCGCCGACGCGCAAACGAACGAACGAACGCACGCGGTGGGAAGGAGAAGTGGACACCCTGCGTGATTTGTCTGGGGGGGGGGGGTCCCTCAGTTTGCGCCTCGAAATGAGATCGGCGGCGTGTTTTCATCCCTGTCCGTCCACGCAAACACGCACCGCAGCTGTGGGACGACGCGCACGCTCGCAAGTACACGGGTGACGGGTGAAATGTGATTGAGGCACATATCAAGGTGGTTGATGGCGGACGTTTTCCTGAAATTACAACCCGGTACGAGGAAGAAG
>CAAE01015033.1:409867-428087 GCA_000180735.1 Tetraodon nigroviridis | reverse complement strand
CTACGGAGGAGGAGGAGGAGGAGGAAGAGGAGGAAGAGGAGGAAGAGGAGAAGGAGGAGGAAGAGGAGGCAGGAGGGCGGGGGGGGGGGGTGTCACTCATTAACATCCAGATGTCTCTCAGGGGCCACAACGGCACCGCAGAGCAGATTTGTCACCAAATGGCCAGGCTCCTTCCTCACCCACTATTGACATTCATTAAAGTATTTCATTGTCTGTTATACACTGGTCGAATCAAAGTTTGAAAAGACAAACACGCAAACAAGCAAATAAAGATGGCAGACACGAAGAAAGCGTCACAGCCGGCGTCGCGCTGTGAAACTCCGCGGGGGGTAATAGTCCGACGCACCTGCAGCAGAGAGGCCTGATATGTGCAACCTGCACTGGCCACAAGTGTTTCCCAGAGTTACGGCTCCCTTTTAGCAACGCACGACGAGGGAAAACCGCCGGCACGCCACAGAGCGTGCGCGCAGGAAACAACAGAATGAGAGTTGAAAGAAACACAACAACAACACAGGAATAATAACAATCACCCCCCCCAAAAAAAGAAGAATAATAATAATAATAATAATAATAATAATAGTAAAAGAAAAGAAAATCAGCGTTCTAAATCTAGCTGGTCTTTCACGCAGCCCTTCACAATAAAACACCAGAATATGTGCATTTTTTTTTTTTACCAAAGCGTGACAAAAGTGACATTTTAAACAAAGCGAAACCAACAACAGAACCAGTAAATCCAGAAGCACCTGCACACACAGACTGTGAAACAAAAGCACTTCATAAGGTACTAGATTTTTTTTTCTTTTTTCTTTTTTTTTTTTGGTTCAATATTAAGACGTTAGTGTACATTAGTGATGCAAAACAAAGCATGTGCAGAATATATGGTTTCAATCAATATTTAAAGTTGACAGTGACTTTGTTCCCCCCCAGAAAAAAAGCAAGTACGACATAAAAAGCGTAAACTGGCACAAGGAAAAGTTGATAAAAGCCCCATGGCTTGCTGTCCACAACAAGGCAAAGTATAAAAGCTTTTTTCTCTTATACAAGATATAAAATATTAAAAAAAAAAAAAAAAAATCACACGCACATGATAAAGCTTAGCATCCAGCACTTAATAATAGTCAATAAGAGTAACATCAACAACAGTGATCATAGTTCTGATAATTATAATAAGACACAGTTGCCTCTCTTGAATTGTCAAAAAGATGAAAATTATTTTAATAATAATTTAAAAAAAAAATCAATATAGACTTTTTCAGACGTTGGACAATCAAACATTCTTGCATACAGACACCCGTCCTGTTCTACCCGACAGAGACAGAGGAGGGAATGGTTTCTCAAAAAGTCCACAAAGTTGCTGTTTTTTTTTAAATAAATAGCTGTCAAAACGAATTAATATTACACTCTACAAATATCAAACTCAGAACTTCAAGCGCAGCCTGTCTGCTTAAAACCTCACGAAGCCGGAAACAACAAAAAAAACCCAAAACAAAACAAAACAACGGAACGGTTGATCCTGGAGAGATGTCTGCATATTGTGAGAAAAGTGGCATTACGAGACTGACCGAGACCGAGCCAGGAAAGAAAGAGATAGGAAAGGAAGAAAGGAAAAAGGCAGCTTCTCATCAGGGGAGAGAGAGAGAGAGAAAGAGAAAGAGAGAGAGAGAGAGAGATGAAGCTCTCAGGTCCAGAGACAGAAAGAGAGTGGTGGAGGTCATGTGATCCCTCGTGTGCTTGTGTGGATCTTCCAGACGGGGAAGCTGAAAGTGATGTCCAGTTCCTGTATAAAAGGACCAAAACCTCAAATACACATTTTTTTTTTTGAGTCTGTTGGTCCCCCTCTGTCTCACACACACATTCTCCCTTTAAAACTCCAACCACAACTCTGTACATGCGTCAGACCTCCGGCGTTTGTTGGGGCGGACCCACGGAAACCGTTTTGGTAAACTCAGGCCAAGAAAAGAGTCAGGATGAGGCAAAGGCTATATCGACAGCGATCGGCGCAAAGATTCCGTGATTTCTACATCGCCGTAACAGTCAGGAGGACATGGAGCATGTCCTTAAAGGTAGGTGCGGTCACCGAGCGGTTCGGGCGAGCGAAGGTCAGATCCGAAATGTAAACCTCGGGTTCGGGCCTCTGATAGGAGTCAGATAAAGTGCAAGTCTGCAGCGGTCCAGCTCTGCGTCAACTGTGCGCCGTGGTGCTCCTGATGTTTGCCTTCTCCAGAAACACTAGAGCTAAAAAGGCGCCGACCAAAGATCTCCCCACCGTTTCAGCGCTCCTCGGTTTCCATGGTGATTGTGATGGCAAACGTACAAAGTGGCAGTCTAGCGCCGGCCGTGTCCTTGGCAGCGTCCTCGTTGATTGGTGCTGCGACAGAGTAGAAAACTACCAGACTCTGACCTGAACCCTCGAGAAAAAGAAAGGGCAGGAAGGAAAAGGAGAACACTGCATCAGAAGTAAAGGAGGTAAGCAGGAAAAGCTTTGCACTCGTCTCTTCACCGTCACGTCATGGTTGAGGATAAAAGTGTGTCTGTGTGTGCGTGAGTATGTTTACTCAAGGGTGTTTCTTTTGCTTTTTGAGTTTAGATCATCTCGGCGTGCCTCCCCAAAGCGTTTCCCTTCAATGGACGGAGGGACCGATGGGTAAAGAGAGCAGGGGATCCTGCCAGAGAGATCGCCGCAGATCTTCAAAGATCGCCGGAGGAATAAGGAGAAACCTCAACCGAGACCGGGTCTAGGAGATCCATCCGAAGTCCTTCTCGCTCCCGTTCTGCTGCTCCCCCTCCTGCGCCGAGGAGTCGCTCTCCTCCTTCTCATTGTCCAGCGCTCCGTGCGCCTCGGCGGCCATTCCCGAGTCCTTCCACTTCACCCCTTCCTCCTCGGCTTCCCCCATCATCTCCTCCTCGCCGTCGCCGTCGCACTCTGCCTGGTCGTCGTGGAAGCGGTCGCCGGGATACAGCTCCTCCTCCGGAGAGATGTCTCCCGCCGCCTCCCCGTTGTGGTCCAGCAGGGCAGCCATGCCCCGGCCCGAGCAGTCGGCGCAGACGCCGTGGCGTCGCGAGCCGTGCTTGATGCCGACGCTGGCTGCTGACATGAAGACGCGGCTGCAGACTTTGCAGACGTACTTCTTGTCTTTGCTGTGAACCTGTTGGGGGGAACCAGATCATCACGGTCGGTTCTTATCTGTGACCTCCAAAGAGCTTTTGCAACTTCAGCTGGAACGGAACATTTTGCACGGACAAGGAAAAGTCGTGCAGGAGTCTGACTAGGTCAACTCCTTCAGTGGTCTCGGTGTGGCTTGGCCACGGGCCTGCTCACCAGTGTGTGCCTCTTCATGTGCTCTCTCCTGGTGAACTTCTTGCCGCAGATCTCGCAGGGGTAAGGCCGCTCGCCGGTGTGGGAGCGCATGTGCCTCTTCAGGATACACTGGTGCATGGCCGAGAAGCTGCAGTAGGGGCACTTGAACTTTTTACGGATCACCGTGAAGTCGTTCACTGTGGAGACAGGGATGGAGGGACGGTGAGATGGAGGAAAAATAACAATTAGCGCCCGGCGACAATTGTTCGGATAAACTCAGATGTCACTTGTTTAGGTATTTTAATTAGCGGCGCAGTCAGGAAATGTACCATCAACTCCCATGGCCACCCAGATCCCAGTCAAAGCTACCGTTGCCCTGGCAACTGCTCTTTCTCTATACTAAAGCAATAAAAGCGAAGAGATACTATAAACATGATACAACAGTCGGGCGGCTTCGCTGCTCTAAGGTCTCAGCTGTGGACAGACAGAAAGACAAACACAGACACTGACAATGGTGCTGAAGGCTGGGAAAAAGACAAACACACACACGCGTGCCGCACACACGCACACACACAGCAAAGGCAACATAGAAAATATATTGATTTATTGCCATGTCTCAGTTTAGTACTGACTTTCAATCCAGTTATCTAAGACCGACATACATGGAACCGGAGTCAGGGAAACAGTGTGCAAGTGAACATACAGTGTGTAAGGGTGTGTGTATGTGTGTGTGTGTGAGTGAGATAAAGTTATAATCACACTCCATTGTCACAAAAAAGCGAGGATTGGACTTTTTGGGGTAGACGAGCACATCAGCTACTCAGGAAGAGGAAGGAAGCTATAGGTGACAGAGTATAATTACCTCCATCTTCAAACCAACTCCAGTCCTGATTACACACCCGAAGCAATAAAAAAAAACAACAACAACACAACAACAACATGCAAGTCTAGATCCAGAGCACAGTGAGCACAATCATTTATGTTTTTTAGTTTTTAGAGCTGCACCTAGAAAATGCAAAAGTGAAGAGAGATTTTTCCACATTTTTCACTGTTTATGAGCTCCAAACGTTCAAACACACACACACACACACCAGCACAGGACACACAACTGGGTTTGATAGAAGAGTTCATCATCCAGACTTCACCATCTTTCAGTTTTTCAAACTAAAAGCATATGTAAACGCATCAGTCCAAGCTTCTGCTCCACTTTAGGAATGTGTGTGAATGTTTAGCGAATATTCCCAAAACACACCAGCTATTTTCTACAACGCTGCCGTATGTCGGAGAAGAAAGCGTAGATTATAACAGTTCAGACCCGATAAACCTTCTTTGTCCGCCACTGTGGTCTCAACTGCGCCGCCATTCCGCGCCTGCATCAGTGACATCACTATCTGGTCTAAAGGGCATCTGCCGCTCCGTCCCCACTTCCTCTTCCAATGAAGGGTCAGGGGTTAAGGAGTGCCGGAGCCGAGAAGGACCAATTACTGCCCAGCCCCGGCTCTCTCAGCTGCCAGAAAACCTACTGATCATGGACACGGAGAGTAAATGACACCACCCAACCCCCCATCTGAATGGTCTATTGTTTTTCTCTCTCTCTCTTTGTCTTTTTTTAGCAGGCTTTCGTGTTCAGCACATCCTCTCCATCGGCACTGATCCTACAGCATCGATTGGAGGCAATCATGTCGAACTGATGATTGAAGACAAGCTTCTACTTGTCCTGCAGACGTGGGGCTTCAATAGAACTGACTCGGGTTGTGTTTTTCAGTGAAGGTGCCACAGATTGACAACGACATCTAGTTTTCACTATAATAATTCATCCACCCTGTCTTGTAATATTTTTAGAAACACATTTGTTGACAAGTTTTTTTGCCTTTGAATTTTTTTTTTTTTTCTACAGTTTGGGACCTTATTGACCTTAGAATCGAGAAAAAAAAAACGAATGCATTCTTCACAGCTGCACCAAATTTTACACCTGTTTTCTATGCTTAAATTATGCCAGTGCTTTGTCAATGATCAAGAAAATATTCACCAGGGTCACGATAAACAGAAACGGTAGTTGCACCACTGCTGAAACCACTAAATATAAAAATAAATACTATTATTATTATAAAATAAAAATATTGAGGCTAACTGATACCACATTTCGTGAACATTATTATAGGTCATTTAAGTATGAATCAGTTTAATTCAAATTCTTTCTTCATGCTGCAATTCTAAGAAGTGTCTGCAGGTGGTGTGGTTGTGTGTGCTGTGCGGGGCGCAGTTTCTGAGAGTATTTGTGGCAGTAATGTAGGAGTACACACTCTTTCTCTCTCTCTCTCTCTCACACACACACACACACACTCACTCAGAGATACAGATAAAGATCTCGCTGCCTAAAAAGGAGAGTTTAGTCAGACTGGTGACTGGCGACACAGAGCAAGACAAATGGTGCAGGTCTGAGAGTCGTAAACATGCCCCCATCTCTCCATCACAATAGAAGGTTCTTCACCTGAGTATGCCTCTGGCCACTACACACACTCCAGTAAACCCACAGATTGTGAAATACTCCGTAAAGAACAGAGCAGCGTCGCATAGCCGTTAAGTTTAAAGATGCATATTGAGCCATTTATTGACGTTTGAAACACTATTAAAAATATTACATTGACTTAAAACCGACTATGTTAAAATCATTTTTCTTAGCTGACCAGACATTCCTCTTGCAGACCGAAGTTATCCATTTTGGTAAGAATGCGCTGTAACTAATCCACACGATTCAAGACCCTTTTTCACTTTTCCACATTGGTACTGAGAATTCATCTCTCAGCTCTTGAGAAAACTGCCACAATGAGTTTATAACCCCTCCCTGAGTCATTTCCATCCCAGTGGTGCCTCCCAGTATGGCCCCTGGCACCGACTCCACTTGACAGCACACCTTAATGTGTGTGGCCAGATTTTTCTGGGTGCTAAAAGCCTTGGCACAGGCGGGACATGTGTGCCCTCTTTCTTTGGAGTGCACAGAGGACAGGTGCCTCTGTAGGTCTGTCCGGTCTCGGAAGTGTTTCAGACAGTACGCGCACTGCATCAGCTTCTTCTTAAAATGGATGGTTTTCTCGTGGCGATCTGCGTTGGATTTGAGGGTGAAGCTGGCGGGGCACTGGGAGCACTGGTAACGTGCGGCTGGCGGCTCTGCAACCGCGGGGCTATAGAGAGACTGGTGGAAGGGAAGCGGCTGGGACTGCGGCAGGTAGTGGAGCTGGTTGGGTTGGTGATGCGAACCCTGCACTGCCGGCCAGTCCAGGGACAGAGCCATCATTGATAGGGTGTGGTGGTACTCGTGTTCCTTGAGATGTTCCAGGCTACTAAACAGCAGTTTGCACAGGGAGCAGGCGAACCCCTGTGGGTGCCAGGAGCCAGCGTCCGGCAACAATCTTTTCCCTGACCCAACCTCTTTGTTCTGTGTTCTTGGCTTTTTAGTTTCTCTGCCAGAATCAGACACTGAGGTGGACACAGTCAAGGCATCAGCACAGTGCTCTTCGCCCATCTGATCCCTCTCGCCTGGAGACTGGTTACCTTCCAGGATTGAAGTAGAGAAAAAAGAGGAGTGAGCATAAACGTGCAGCAGAGTTAAGGAACAAACTCTCTCAAGGGTGTAGGTTTGCATGTGGACAGTAGGAATTTACCAGAGTTTACAAACCGGTCAGTGAAGAGCGCTTTTTAATCCTCATGTTCTTTGCTTATTTAACACAACTATCAAGCCTGACATAAGCGTTCTGTCTTGCTCACTCTTGATCCAAAGTGGAATTTAGAACAAATGAGAGCTTTTTATTTGCCATCTTTGTCCGTTTCACCGCAACTCCTTCGTACCTACACTCACTACCACCATAGAGCTTCTCTCTGCTGGGCCTAGTTCTTGATGTCAGCTCAGTCTGTGAGTAATTTACGTTTAATAACAACGGGCTGCAAACAGAGTAGTGACTAGGTAAAGAATAGCTTAGCAATAGTGTCACTGCATAGAATCTGAGAAGATCTGGGGAGTTTTCCCGATTACACATCAGGTTTTCATCATAGAATTATGGATTTTTTTCACTTGGTTTGTCCTGACTAAACAAACCCACACCCTTGTATTCTTAAGCTTAGCCAAGTGTCATCTAAATCATACCTGTGTCATCTCTCCTGACATCTTTGTCCGTTTTGCCATCCTGTAGGCACAAAACACCCCGTTAGATCACACACATTCAGAAGGGCTGTATAGAATTGTGTCTGGGCATGCAGGAGGCAGACAGGTGAGACAAACTGCCGAGACTATTTTCTTTCTTTCTATGTTAGAGAAAAGCAGAGGGGAAAAAACATGTGAAAAGTAAGAAAAAAGAATAGTAACAAACCAGAATGATTTAGATGCACGTTACAGTTGCAAGCAAAGACAGACATACAAATAATAATGATAATAAAAAAAAAAAAATTAAAAAAAAAAAGGAACTAGCTCAGAGTTCTGGATGCTCCAGCTGTCCTATGGGACACTGAACGAGCAGTTTGGTTGATCTACACTCTTCATATCATCCGCCTGGTACTCAAACACTTAACTCTCCCTCCCCTGGGTGACAGCAAGGTGCACCAAACACCTGTCCTCTATCTTTTCTCCCATCTAAATCCTATCTAAACTCATCCCACCATCTACTCTCCATCACGCCCTTGCCGACGCTTCGCCTCCTCCCCGTTTTTCGCGTCCCTCCTCCCCCTCTCTAAGAACAGAACACCATGCACTGGGCAAACAGATGGCTTGTCCGTAGAGATAGGGAGGCTTGTTGGGAGGCAGGTCCACTGAAATCGAATGCTGCTCCCAAACGCTCACCCAACAGACACACACACACACACACATACACAAATACACACGCTCACTCACACTCCCAGGCTGGCATGGAACTCAAACATACACACATGCTCATACAGCCATGCTTTCTCCCTCCCTCACACACAAACACACACACGCCCACACTTACGCAGGCACACCAAATAGAAGAAACAATTTCCTGGGCCGCAAACGCAACCCTCCTATTGTCTACTTGTATTGATTCTGCTCAGTCTCATCTCACTCCCTGGCCCGTTATCTGCCATCTCCAAACCCATCGCCCCATTGTGACTCCATGTGTCATCTCTAAATGCGCCCGATACAAACTACTTTGCTGCTAATGCCGCGCAGGGATTCCTGGCTTTTGACGGCGGATTCGGGTCTACCTATATTAAAAAAAAGAGATAAAATGAAAGGAAGAGATAGTGACAGAGAAAGGAAAAAAGAACCAAATGAAAGCCTGACAACAGAAGACAAGCAGAAGCAATGAAAGAAAGTGTAAAAATCGTTCCACACAGAGAGTTCAAGAGACAACGAGGAATAAAAAATAATGCCATTAACCTCCACTTCTCCTCATAAAAACCCGCAGCCCAACCCTCCCGCCACGACACAGGTGACTTTCTCGTCTCCATCATCTCAACAACCTTCTCAAGGGGCTTTCAGACAGGACGTAACTACTGCAGATTTCAAACGGCTCAGCGGTGGGTGCGCACAGAGTGACGCACCTGAGTGCATCCTTGGGGCTGCACTTTAACGCTGTGGGCTGTGAAGAATATCTGAATCTTAAAAACAGAGACCAAAACACTGACTGCAGTCTTGTGTGCAGGAGTCAACAGTCATGTTGAGGCAGAGTTAAGTGCCCTGTTGTTGGCACGGGAACCTGTATGCATTCTCGTTGGCCTAAACAAAGCGTCCTAAAGGCCCATCATCTCACTAGGAGGTTTTTTGTTTTTTTTTTTTTTTTAAATTGGCTCTGATTTCTACATTTACCCAGCAAGGGCTGGGAGCCATGTGTGAAAGCCCCATTGGTGTGTTTGTTAAAGCAGGGTGAAGTTGCTCCCTGGGCTTTTACTCTTTCTTCTGCAAACTTTCAAGAAGCACCCAGAGAACAGCCTCCGCCCTGGAGATGAGCCAGGCTCCATGAACTTACCTCAGGCAGGGCGAAGGGCTCCTGGCCCTCGGGGGTCTCTTCTAATTCCATGTCCAATCCTTCCGAGTGCAGAAGGGGTGCCCCAGCCTGCAGACCGGGGGATGCCAGGGGCCGAGGCTCAGAGGGGTTCAGTGGCGTGGGCGGAGTGGGTGGGCAGCATGCTGCTGCTGCTGCTGCTGCTGCTGCTGATGATGATGGATGGCAGGAGTGTTGGTGATGGTGGAAGATGAGGAGGAAGAAGAGGAAGAAAGGGAGGAGGAGAGGAGCCAGCCCCCTGTTTGTTATGAATAGTGGCCCCCGTGGCCCCTGGCCGTAGCGTGCTGCAGTAGTTGCTGGAGCGGAGCCCTGAGGAGCACAGGAAACGAGTCTCACCCACCCACTCACGTACAACTGCAACTCTGCTAGCAGCTGGCCACCAGTACACAACGGGAGAGAGTGGGCAGGGGGGCACACAGAGGCTGCCAGTGCTACACTATCAAACACAGTGGAGAGGGGGAGGAAGAGAAACTCTGAAGTTTCACTTTCCACCAGCCGAGGGGAAAGGGTTAGGGCCTCTCTTCTCTCGTTGTCTCTCTATTTCTTTCACTCCTCTGCTCTCCTTCTCCTTCCACCCACATGCGTGCGCAGAGGATGGCAACATGTGTGTGTTTTGAGGAAGCGTGCATGCGCTACGCGAGCAAGTAAAATGCATATAAGGAGAGGGCTCGAAGATCCTCTGCAGCATGGAGGGAGATTGTTTTTGGAGCGGAGCCATCTTGAAACTCAGCTGAAGACTTTGTGTGCGGGCAGGGTAAAGGACAACTACATTGGCCCCGAAAGATGTTTACCAGCAACAAGTTATGGCATGTTGAATAAAGGATTTCAAAAAGTATTGCACTCTAGCTGCATTAGCATCTACATTCCTGATACTGAAAGTGGATGTACTTTTCTAACAAATTATCATATACAAGGTTATATGGGAGTGTGAGAGTGTGTGCGTGTGTAAGTGCATGTGTATGTGTGTGGGGAATGTCTCCAGAGTTATGCGGCGAGTTAGCTATTCATCGCCCTCCTCTGCATAACGGACAGACTCACAACCATGCGGCAAGGCCGTGGACGGATTCCTGGAATGTTAAAGTACCGCGCCCGCCACTCCCCACTCCCACTTACTGAGAACACAAATGCTTGCCTCCCCTTCTCCTCTTCCTCGGCCCGGACAGTGGCGGAGGGAGCAACAACTGAGGGGGAAGTGGAGAAACAGTGAAGGGGATGAGCTACAGGTGGCGGAGGGGGAGCGGCTCATCGGCAGACGGCGTTCAGCAGTGGAAGCTACTCAGGGAAGGACGTCCGGCAGCCAGCCACAAGTTCTACACAAGACTGATTTTAGTTTTAGATTTTAGTTCTCAAAAAATAGTGACTGACTTTTGAAAATCCAATATTTGGATGCACCAAGTGAATGACTAGAGAGAGAAGTAAAAATACCACTGCATTAAAATCTAACCATTAGTATCATACGATTAGCCTTAAGTATGTTGCCACTATTGGTTTAGTCCTTTTAATCTATACTTAGGACACAAAAACTCTCTAGTTGTTGATAGCTAATTAAATAAGTCAACAGGCTTCAAATAGCCATTCATGCCATTTCTGTAACAGCAACTCACAAAACTCTTAGATAAGACGTCTCTTTAAATGTACAAACAGTTAAAGTTCAGATGCTCTAACTGGCCTGGACTGGAAATCACACAGTGTCCTTTACGTTGACCCCTTCTTCCCGCACTATTATATTCTAAAATGAATAAAGGCACCAAGAGCAGGACTTTTAAAGTCAAATTTACCTGCAGCAATTGGGGAAAAGACACAAAAATGGTATCTGCTTTTTTCTTTTGACAGTATGAACTAGACCGCTGGAGGGTGGCCGCAATTTTGCTGTTCCCATTTAACAAAAAAGATCAAAAATAAAATTGTAAAAATACATTTAAAATAAAAAAAAAATAAAATCAATGATCAGCAACTATAATTACAAAATGCCGAAATGAAAAATGTTTAAGCTACAGGCTCCGCCTGCAGCTTAACTGTGGTAAATTATCATTTCTGCAGGTAAGAAAAATGTCTCGACACATTAAAAGAGCGTAAGAGGCATGATGGGTGAGGAGGAGGAGCGGGGGGGGGGGCAGAAGCACTTGTGCTCCTACCCAGTGATCTCTCTTGATTTGGGCCAGGTGACCTTGCTCTGCCTTCTCTCTGCTCGGATCAATACTTTCTCAAAGTTTCGAACCAGCACACTCCGCTGCTTCGCAGCCGAATTACAGAAAAAGAGGGGGAAAGAGACAAGAAGGAGACAAATCAGGAGGAGCTGCGGTAGCCGGCCAGAGGATGAGTGTTAAGGAGGGGTGAAGGAGAAATAGATGGTGGGGGGACAGGAAGGATGTTAAGCAGGGGTGAAGGAGAAGCTGGGAGGAGGGGAACGAGGTGGGAGGCAGGGAGCAGCGATCTGTCAAACCGTGCAGACTTATCCTCCGCCCAGTAATCTGAGGTACACTGTTTATTTTCTGTCCCCATTTAGACACAGCGACAAACTCAAGGAGGGAGGGAACAGCGTTGGCCAACTTCTCAGGCCTGCTTCCCCACAACTCCTGTAGTGCAGGGAATTTAAAGTAAGGCTCAGCTCACCGAAAAAACACCACAGTCTCACTCACCCACAGCTCAAATAAAGTTATAAAACTCCTTCGAGGTGAAGGGAGCAAATGATTAACATTCCCTGATTCGAAGAGTCAAGGTATACCTGAGAATGTCTGTGAAAAGTGTGCTCGAATAAAACCCCCTTGTCCTCGAGCTCGCCGGGCTGCCTGTATGAGCTGTGACAGCAGCTGATTCTCCTCTTTAAACCATCAGAAACATCTCAATCCCACACACTTAACACTTGCACTAAAAGGGGTGATGTGATGTGACGTGCCTTTGCAAGGATGAATGCACAACCGCAAACACGTGTTTTGGTCTTTTCAGTCTGGGCTCGTCTTTTTATTCCGTAGGTGACTGGGGCTCACGTAAAAGGTGCGACTGCGCTCGGAGTTGTATCCTTCCGAAGCTTTTCTTCGACACAAAGGCGCCGAGAACTCGGGACAAAAGATCCAATTACTAGCTAGTGAAAGCAAACACAAACACACAAGTTTTCTTTTTCTTTTTTCTTTTTCCCTGCGCACATCAATGTGCCCACGCAGACACGGACTCAACCAAATGATGCTGGCACACACACAGACACACACACTGAGAGTTTAACACCCTCACTGGAGCAAAACTGAAGAAATCTCTTTAGATACGGGAAATTAAACTGATTAAAGTGTTTAACAATGATGATTTTCTTTTCAAAATAATGGCTTTAGGTGGTAAATTTCATAGAGACGTAAGCGCTTGAATAACGCTTCCAAGTTCATGGTTTTCATTGATGAACAAGCACGTTTGTTTCACATCCACGGAGGTTTGCGCTCGCAGGGATTGGCACTATTGTTTCTGCAGTGAAGTAAAGAAGACGTGAACAGTTGCCGTTGTCCCGTTGTGTCGTTTCACAGCCGCGAACACACTGATGCTAACAAAGAAACTGTCACAGAAAAGCAAACATTTTTTCTCCTGCAGTGGCGAGAGCGATCCCAGCAAAATGTTCTCTCACTGAGTCACAGCTGACAAGTCATCAACAGCGCTGCACACAAAGCCTGTGCAGCATCACACACACACGCGCACACACAAGCACCAAACACACTGATTTTAGTACCAAATTCAGTTTGAATGAAGCCAAACAGAAACATGAGTCAATAGTTCGGCAAAAATGTCTTAACTTAAAGGAATTTCATATAAAAATGTACTGAAAACACAACTTTGACCAGAGTGTGATGAAGGGCAATGTAACATTACAATGAATTAGATGTTCGAAGTGGTTTTCTAAAGCTTTTTCTTTCAGCAGCCTCCATTCAGGTACCCGCCAGGAGGGCCAAGGATGCCCGCTGACACTCGTTTTAACAGTTCAAGCACAAATTATTTAACATACCATCCAAACTCCTCGAGGTAAGCATATGAACAGATACTTGTGAATACTTGAGTAGAGAGGAAGCAGTTTGTGGGAAGTGATAATAATGTGTGTCTGGCTGATTGAGTGTGTGAGCACAGTGTTAGTAAATAGTGACTTACAGGACAGGGAGTGTCCTCCTTTGGGCAGGTACTCGTACAGCAAGGGGTTATCATCTCCCATCATGTCGGCGCGCATCGACAGCAGGCTGTTCTTACTCATCAGCGCCGCCTTCAGATTGGCCACGGATGAGATGGCTCCCCTGCCGGCTCCTCCGGCGACCTCTTCTGATTCGCCGGGGCCCAGGTAGCCGGCCTCTGTGGTCAGAGCCTCTTCCTGTTTGAGGAAGAAGTCGAGCCGCTCGCCGCGGCTGTCTGAGCTGTTGGGTTCAGTCACGTCTGCCCCTGCATAGACACAACAGACTGGTCAGATATCCCTGACCTAACATTAAAATGTTATTCTGGAAAAAAAAAAGGAAACAAGCAAAGCAGTCATTCAAACAGGAGGTGAGGGACAATGCTCGAAAAACATTTGACACAGCTCTGTTTTAACCTAATTTGTGAGATTACATGCTTCTCTCATTCTGGATTAGTCAAAGAGGATAAAAACACATGGCAGCCAGAGTGAAATTACCCCAACATTACACTCAGGGAGCTGCTCTTTTGTCAATTTAAAGATTTCACATGACAGTGATAGTAGCTTGCACAAAAGAAAACAACATGATATTAAAACAATTTTTTTTTCCTACTCAGGCAAGGCATTGCTTACAGCCGGCATTGTTGTGAGCAACTACCAGAACGTCACCACTCTGAATCACCTCTCTTTCTCTCTCTCTTTTCGTCAGCTCCCTAATGTACCTCATCAGCAGCATTCAACAATAATACAGGGGGATCATAAGGAGACAGTGAGAGAACAGGCCGACACAGACTGTGTGTGTGTGTTGGTGTGTGTGTGTGTGTGTGTGTGTGTGAGAGTGAGTGCGTTTAGTGCTGTCAGTGCCACTAAGAGCTGAGTGTGTGTAGAGAAGCTGTCAGCTGTAGACATGTCGCTGGAGGTTGTGCTGTAGATCTACACAACTGTCAGACTACACTGATGATAGCTCTGCATGCGCACCCGTGTGCGCACACACACACACACACACACACACACACACACACACACACACACACACACACACACATCACACACTCATACACACACCCACACACACACTGTCATAAAACTACTTTTCTTGGTGCCTAATTGACATTTAGGTAACACCAAGATGCTACTGTTTAACACAACAGACATGAACGTTAGATGTCCAGATACTTTCAAAGAACACCTTGTTACACCTAAAACAAGAGCTGACAGATCACTAAAAGCCTTCAGGTGGACGTAAGCAATCAGGAACAAAAAACCTCTGACAAGAAACCCAGAGAGGACTCAAAATTTTGTACCTAGTTTTATTTAAAATATAAACGAATTAGAATTCAATTAGAACTTTAGGAATCAATTTTGTTCATTATGACCAGTCCGCTTAACCTCTGTTCGCCTGTGTCCCACTATAACCAGTACTAACACTTTTTGCTTTGGTCTATTTAGCACCTCTGTCTGACTCTGATCTGTTACTTTTGTCTCACTGTCCCACCAAAACCAGTGAGTCCCATATAACCCGCTGCAGTTGTAACCGGCCCGTAATCACTGTCTCGGCTACTTGAAATTACATTTAAAACTAAGCAATGATAATTAGCTAATAAACACTGTCAGGATGAAGGAGGGATGCAAAGGACAGAGGGGCCACCAGACTGAAACAAAACCATGACAAAATGGCTGCATTTTAACTACAGTCAAGTGCTAAGTGCTAATAAGTGTTTCTCTGTGCAGCCTGGGTGCTCATCTGCTGCAGAAGGAGTCAAGGTGACAGAGACGGTAGTTTGCCTCTATGTCTGGAATACCGATTGGGGTGTGCACCCTCCTCACAATTGACTGGGTCAATGGTGAATATCCTTTCTCTCTCTCTCTCTCTCTCTCTCTCTCTCTCATCACACACACACACACACACACACACACACACACACACACACACAGAAACTGTCATATTTCATGCTTAGTATAGACAAATGGTCACAGATCAGGAAAATGAAGATGCGGTCTTTACTGAGATACTGCAGACAGGAAAGGGAAAAAAAAGGCGGTAAAGAGATAGAAAGTGATAAGAGTGACATAAATATGAAGAAATCATAGCCATCAAACTACCAGAAAAAGAAATAAAAATTGGACATCAAGTAGGAGGAATGAAGAAGAAATGCGGAGGGGGCGTGTAGAAGCGGGGGTGTTAAGATATTGAGAAAGATACACAACACAAACACACACACACACACACACACACACACACATACAAAGTTAATTAAGGTGGGGGTGTAGGGGTTGGCGCAAGGGGCATGAGGTGCAGGAATTCATTAGAGCTCTGCCCCCTCCTTCAGTGGGCAGCCCAGCAGCCACAGGAGTCAATCAATAACATAGATCTGCTCTGGGCCAATAACAAACAAACACACACACATACACACACACACACACACACACACACACACACACACACAAGTATGGAGAAACAGAAAAGCAGAAAAATGGGAAGAGAAAGCAGAGGAGAGCTAGAAAGAGAGTCACCTCTGACCTCCATCTCCTTCCACTCATCTGTTCATTGGGCGAGTGAATAACCCCTGCCACATCCGCGGACACGTTCGTGTGTGTGTGCAGATGGAACATGTCTCCCTCCCTTGCCACAGGAACAATTCTTGAGTCACACGTTAAACGACAGACTTGCAGAGAAGTGAAACAGTCGGGTAAATTGATTATCTAGGTTTGACACTGGATTCGCTCTGTCCTGCTGCCCTGCTGCTGGCACGTAACACGCTGCATCCTCCTCCTCCAGCAATCGCCGTAGCAACATTTTTAGGGCTGCGCAAGAGATTTTAAAAATGAATACTGAGCTGACCACAAACAGGTCTCCACGCAGAATAATCTGAATACGCTGCATAATCCGCCTTCACTGAAGCTTTATCGGGCTCTGCGTAGCTGGTGTGTTACTTAAACCTCATCCTGTTGTGGCAGATAGAATCATTTTCCACACCAGAAACAGTTGCGTCTAATCCAGGGCGCCCAGTTTATGGATTTCATCATACTTTACATGTGCTAGGGATTTGTTGACACTCGTATTATGGTCCTTTCAAAGGCAATAGGGTTGGGGGGGTATAAGCACTGTGGTTACATCATTCTATTGTGTGTCCACTGTAGGCTGAGCACTAACATCCTGGACATTTTTGATGGTGTGGATTTAAGCCTCATGGTCAGGTAGAAGAAACAATAGCATTTTCTTCTTCTTTTTGTTCTCTTTTTTCTTTCCCTGCCTTTACTGTGCAGCGGCGGCTGTAAAGTGAAAGGAATTTTCATTTTCCCCTTTGTAAAAGAGTCCGAATAATTTAGATTTCTGCTTTCTGAAGAGATCCTCCGTTTAATTTGGTTGCCATGGTAGCCGGGCACCCTTGGCTTCAACATTTATGCTAAATAAAACCCCCTTTAAAAAGGAGAGACAAATATGTGGAAATGGTGGTTCTCTCTGTTTGTGTTTCTGTGTGTGTGTGTGTGTGTGTGTGTGTGTGTGTGTGTGTTTGTACGTGTGCGTGCGCACGTGTCTGAGCAATGCTGCGAGCGATGTGGGGGCTTGAGTGGGAAAAAAAGCAAAGGCGGAATAAGACTTTCCATGAAATAAAAGATGTATGTGTGGAACTGTGCTTCAAATACAGGATACAAATTTATCATAAAATACAAGAGTTATATGTATTAGCTGTTAGTTATGCTTTTGTGTACTGTGATTGCTGCACTATAAATCTGTGTGTGTGTGTGTGTGTGTGTGTGTGTGTGTGTGTTTAAAGTCAGTGGGATCTGTTATTACTGAGTGTGCAGTGAAGAGGAGGGAAAAAAAGGCCTGAAAAGGGAGGGAAGGGTCAAAGGGCCCAGTTTGACCTCTGATCTTCTGTTCTGATTGTGCTTAAGGGGTGTGTATATGTGTGTATGTGTCCTTTATCCCTCTAAATAACTCAAGAAAATGATTTGGATGAACAAGCAGATAAACATACATTACTGTAGAAACTTAGTAAACCTGTATTACTGAGGTTTGTTATGTTCTTTGAACTGTATTTGTATAAATCTGTGTACATTTGTGCAGTGATGTGTGTACCAATAGCCTGTTTAACATTACCCGCCAAAGAAGTAGCCTAGTACAAAATGTAAACACATTTACATTTTAAATAAATGAATAAATACCTGCCACAGATGTGTATATATGAATAAATATACATTTCTTCTTCTATATACCTCAATATTTGTAGTAGTCAAAAATCCTCAAAAGGACATTGTCATTGACAGAAATTTAAAATAAATGCATGCAGGTTGACGGATAAACAAGGGAGAAGAACAATCCAGCATGGTTGTGCAACCAGTTGACCGCAAGAGTTCACAAGAGTGAACAAAAGAGTACATTTTTTCCCCAACTGTGTGTATCTTTGTGTAGTCCTGCGTGCAGACTTGATTCGAGCTGGGCCGGTTAATGGCTCGGCCGGCCCGGGGCGCTACACGAGCTGCGTTGTCACAAGACTGTCTACACAACATCTAAACAAAAAAAAAAGTGCACGTCCTCCCTCTCTCGCCAATCATTAGTTGTCCACACACCCTCATGTGTGATTGGCATGCGTGTTTGTCCACGGATGGACAAAGAGAGGGAGTGAAAGGTGGAACTTGCTTCCTCAGCACGGTGAAGTTTGAGAGGGTAAAAAAGTAATTTAAGCAGAGAAGGGGGAGTGAGGCACTGAAACAGTTCAAGAATTCAGAAGCAATTTAAAAGCAGTGTGGGAGAGGGGAATGAAAAAA
>CAAE01015033.1:372076-407640 GCA_000180735.1 Tetraodon nigroviridis | reverse complement strand
GGGTTGGAGGGAAGTCGACAGAGCGGGAGAGAGAGCGAGCAAGCGCGGGGGAGAGGTCTGCATGGGGAAAGAATGCTGGGTGGGGAAGGAAGGCATGCAAAGCTTTGTGCTAAAAGCAAAGGAGATTGAGAGATTGGGAGTGACAGAGAAGTTATGGCTTCCATTTATGTCCTAGGGAGGAAACTGGGGAATGGGCACGTGCCCAAAGGCCCCCTTCCAGCTTAGGCCAAGGTCACATTTGAGGGGGGAAACCACGCAAAGTAGGTAAAGAAGAAGATACGGTTCTGCAAGCAAGGAATCTAACGGGCACGGGTCATCGCTGTAATCCCGTTTTAGCTGCCCCTCTGAGTGATGCAGACAGAAGAGCTGGCAGACCGACGGTAATGCTGGCGGAGCAGGTGGGGGGACAGGAGAAGACCAGGATATGGGCGGATAAAGACGAACACGTCTGAGTACACGGAGCCAATATTGGCTGCTCAGAGCAGCAATGTGTGCTCAAATAATCCTAGTCTGCAATGTTACAGCGCTCTTTCTGCAGACAAATTCTAAAGCCCTCCATCCACACTGTTTCATCAGCCGGTGAACACAAAAACAGCCCGGCTCAGTTTTTAAAGATCATATAAAAGTCAGGAAACATGTAGAAAATGCAACCAGAATACAAGCATAACCTTTATTGGAGGATTTTATTTATCTTGGTAATTTCTGTTCACCTCGAAGTTCTGGAAAATTTATTAAAAACAGGCTGGCAAATAAGGGAGTAGTGGGATCCTACAAAGATCTTATAATCTTGTAAGATTTTTTTTAATAAATGTGTGAAATGATCCCTAACGTCTGGTGAATTTCATTTCCCGATATGTTTAAACGTGTAGACGCCTGGACCCCCACGTCTGTCTGCTTTGCACAGCTTCTACCCTAATTTCCAAAAGAGCAAAACACAAACGACGTGAAGTTTGTAGAACCAACAATTCATCAAAATTCAGCATTGTTTAGCACAAAGCTTTGGAAAAATGCAAGTCCCCTGACTAGGTAGTTCTTTCAGAGAAAGTTTGGGGCTGTTGGAGAGGTTTTTTCCACGTAACTTTTCACATGGTTTGCAAAATATTGGGCAAATAATAAACATTCCTGAGGTGAAGAAAAGAGTAGTATTTTACATAACTTGAATATATGTTGCTCACAGGGGTTAAGGCACTCATCCTATCAAAGTTTATTTCATAGATCCTACGTTTCCAAGACTGAAATGCATTCCACCAAAAATCTAATACTGCTGCATATACAAAAACCTGTGATTGACCTGTCGGATCAGTATTGTTTCCTCTTACAGGTTCTGCTCTTGTGGAGTTAAAAGAAAGCAGAAAAAGCCACCGTGGATGCGGATGCACGTGTGAAGAGGTGGGGGAACCTTGGCGATGCCCGACGGGCTGACAGCATTGTGGGACTTATGTCAGCTCCAAGGAGGTTTCGCTCGCCATTGTTTACAAGAACGGGAACAAGAACAGGAAGGAGGAAGCGGTTCACTGCGGTGGTACAGACATCTCCTGAATCCACGGCAGCATATTAATTACAGAGCGACCCTGACACAACAGCACAAAAGTATAAAAGGATGGCAATAGTGCAGGTCGGGTGCGTAGGCTACAGGGAGCCAAAGAACAACCATAAAGCAGCTCTCAGTGCACTGTTATCTTCATGTTTTTCATACTGTGTATTTAATTAAGTAAGGCAGAAGCTTGTGTCACATTATTTAGCAGATCCCATGTCTAAAAAACTGTCTTGATCTTAAAATTAAGAAAATTACAGAAAGATATAACAGATATTGGATTAGAAATCACAATACAGCAGATCTTCAAGAACTCCTCTGTCCCTTTCTGGATCGGATTGTTCCATTTTTAAAACTTGCTGAGCCTCATTTTAGAATATTATTTTTGTTCATGTCAGGCTGCAGGCTAGCATGCTATTGTCAGGAAACCATCATCAGGGGATTTCGATGTTCAAAAAAAAGACCTGCTGCAGGACGTGTATATGAGCTAAAGATCTCTCAGTAGTATCGCACAACTCGTGCTGTGCAGATCAGCGATCCCCATTCAGGGCACTGCCTGACAAATGTACAGTGGCACAGAACGTGAAGACCACACCGGAAACAGGGGCATGGAGGGAACAGATGGATAGATCTCTGCACAAAGAGTCAGCGTGACCGGACCCCCATCCACCACGGGCACGCTCCATGTGGCCAGCAGCAGGGGATGTTTTGTGTTCTCTGTGCTGCACAAGGGTGTTGTCTGGCTGCCCACTGACCAGATCCTACCAGAGCAACTGCCCCTCTCCCCTCTCTCCGCTCATCTCTCCCATCTTATAACATTAAGACTCTGCCTCTGTGTGCTTGTATCCTTGGCAACCTGCCTCCAACAATGGAGAGAGCTCTGGCCTCAGAATGGGAGGAGAACAGTGGCTTGGAGAGACAAAGCAATGCTGAGAGAAGGAGTAGGCAAATGGAAACCCGGTATAAAAGCTAAGCAGCAAAGAAGACTAGAGGAACGAGTCACGGCATTTGTTGCGCACAGAAGCGCAAGTCAGAATTAGGTAATGAACGGAAGAGGGCAGGAAATGAGACAGATGAGGCTCAGATAACAGATCCAAACCTGCACAAGCTGTGAGCTTAGCATTAGCGGATCAGTGGAGATCTGTGTCACTCCTGAGTAGCTAAAAGTTGGCCCGGACTCAGGACTGAGCTGGACACCCCACACAGCTATGAGCGCGCTGTGGTGATGCCAATGAAAATGACAATGACCCAGTTTGACCCAACTCTAATTCCACGATCAGAACTTCAGCCAGAACTAAGCTTTCAGCCAGTAGCTACAGTGATTTTATGAGCTTTCATTTTCATTTCCCCATTTCATTGTAGGCCTTAACAGCCATGGTCTGTGAATGTTTCAAATCCTCAAACTAAAATTAAACTTTACCAAATATATTATTATCTATTTACATGAATTTATTTAACAGGCCTCAGTTTAAACAAACATTCATTCACTTTTATCTGCTCCTCATAATAAATCCTCAATTCTAATAAAGGCATGTACATTCCTATTATACATTCATAGGTTAAATTCCTTTTTAGGGCTAGAGATGAAAAGTTCTAACGCGTTACAGAGCATTCAGCATTTTGCCTCTCTCAAGGACGGAGATGGCGCCCCCTATTATAATACAGTCTAATGGCACAACAGACCCAAAAGCAGAGCCGAGGTTCATTGACAAAAATAAGGATCCAGCAGCCGAATTTTGTGTTTGCTGAGTGTAACCTGCTTCTTTTGAGTTAGCGTGTTCAGTATGAGGGTCATGCGCAACGTCTTCTTTTTTCCTGCTGCTGCCAAAGTGAGCTATTAAGAATTAATTGCTTATGATCAAATCAGCAGAAGCTGCTCAAAGACTGGGCCCCGCTTATCCTCCCCTCCTCCATCACCTTCACAACACCACCCACCCTTGAGCTGGACCCAACAGACAGTGCATGTGACGCGCACCGCCGCTGATCTGAGGCCACAAATGTGTCATTTCCTCTTTCCCCCAGAGAGGAACGACGAGCTCAGGGAGGGCCTGAAATGGAGCAAAGGGGTCAGTCGCATAGTGCAAGCGCCTGTTACACACACACACACACACACACACACACACACACACACACACACACGCACACAGAGAAAGTTAGCGCCTTAAGCAACAGTGCAGCTATCTCACCCTTTCTCAAGAATCTCCCCCCACCCCGACTCTTATTTAGAAACTGCTCTAGTGCTCTACAGCAGGGCAACACAAGGCCACATAACCCTCCTTCAACCCACTTGCACACCTCAGGATGACAGGAAAGGCAGAAGGGGAAGGTGAAAAAAAACCATAAACAATGGAAAAATAAATAGAGAGGGGTAGAGAGAAGAATCAACAATACCAGAAAAAAGGTAAAGTGGCTAAGAGGGAGAAGTTAGGTATACCGGAATGTGTTAAATGGAAATATCCCTCTATACTGTCAACAAGATTCCAGCATTGCCAAAGAAGTTTCTCGATGTCTTCGAAGAAATGACACAAAACATGTTTTGTCACAATTTACACTATAATAAGGTGACATTATGTCAGTGTCTCAGCAGATTGTTTTCACTAACTGAAAATTTTACGACTGGATGATGATTAGTGTTGCTTGCTGAAAGGACAAAAACACAGCAGACAGAGGTTTGTGTGAGTCAGAGCTGAGCAGAGGTAAAGAGGCGTATGATAAGCATGCCGTGACTTTGGAAGAAGGGGATAATTTGGGAGTGGAGGGCAAGACGACTGGGCTGCTTCCTAGTCGAACGCAGGAATGTAGGAGCGGGCGGATCCCAGCGCCAGTGTTTCTATGTGCATGTGTGTATTCGTTCCAGACAGGAATCCTTTACCCCCACAGACTTTGGCTCCACTTATCAAGGCCTGAACAAAGAGGGAGAGGGTGGAGGGGGTCTGGGTATCCTGCGCTATCAAATCTACCTCTTACCCCCATCGCGGCCTTCCTCCCCTTCTCTGCAGCACACACATTCACTCTCTGAAGCGACCCACACTAGACCTTGATGCTGCATATCTCTGAGGTTGAAAGAACTATGAGAAGGCCAAACAGGCTAACTGGTTTTGAAAAATGCCAGGGTCACCGACAATAGCAGCATATAGACATGCACACTGGCACCGACTCAGCCTCTCACATGGTTTCCCACGCTGTCTTACCTACAAAGTTTTGGTTTTGTCTCACTGACTCAAAACTCAGACAAAACATGAGAATAGTTAATACCTGGGTGTGGGTTAGCTGCTACCTGGTAAAAACTCTGCAGTTTTGGAAAGGATGTCCAAGCATCACGTCCAGACTATCAATCTACAGTATGTGTCCTAGTTACAAGGGTTAAGTGTTGATTTAGGTGCGTCAAGAATAGATAAAATGATTTTGACGTGGTCTTTACTGCCTTTTTAGCAGAAGCAATACAGTTAAGAATGAAAGCAACGTGGTGACAGGTGACGGGAACTTCCCTGTGGTAAAAAGGAACCGGAGAAGTTGAAGTTCCTCAGCAGAAATTCAGTTAGGAGAACCTGTACATTTGGGTGTTACGTGAGCACAGTACGCAGGAGCTAATTTACCTAGAGAGGAGGAAGTGAGTCCTACAGACGTCCAGCCCACTGTGAAACCACGTGAACATGCACACACACAAACACATACATACACATATACATACACATACACACACACACACACACGCGCACACAAAATGGCATCTGTAGCTCCAGTAAATGAGATGAGCTAAAGCCAGGGTGACACTGTAAACTGACGTATTGGAAAGGAAGCTCCAAACAGACAGAGAGAAGGAGGGATAGAGGAGAGGAGGAGGGGACTAACACTTGTGAAGGGCAGATAGTGGCTTCCAGGACTGTCTTCAACACCTCTAACTACCAAACCCAAAAAAAGAACTACGCACAGAGACACACACACACACACACACATACGCACAGGCCGAGCCATAATTGCCCCCTGTGGTGATTTTGGCCTTTCCTCCCAATTTCTCACTGTTGTTGGCCAACTCCTCCATATCTTTAACACTTTCTTTTCTCCCTCCTTTCAAAAGTAGGAGGGGCAGTTTGTGACATGAGAAGAAATAAGGATTGAAGGAGAAAAAGAGGTCTAATGGAAGGAAAGGGGGATGGCAGGACGGATGGAAAAAGAGAGAGAACAAATGTGTAGGAGGAAGGGAGACTTTGCCCTCCAGCGGGAACACTCCCACAATTGTGTGTGTGTGTGTGTGTGTGTGTGTGTGTGTGTGTGTGTCTTTTACTGGATATCAGATGATTGGAGGAGCAAAGCATCGCATCTAATATCACATCAGAACGTGAGAGGACAGAGGAGTTCCCCTGACTCATAGTTATGTTTTGTTTAGGTCTTTTAATAATAAATAATAAACTCTAAAAACCAAAATTGCTGGTTAACAACAATTGCGAATTAGTGTTTGTAAATTATCAATGGCTTAACCTAAATAACTATTCAATTTTCCAGACAAATTTACAATCAAGGAAGGCAAGCTAGATGTCTGCTGTTCCTTCGTGTGGAAAAAAAAAGAGTTCTTTGGATGTGAACAGGGAAGGGAAAGGATCCAAATCCCCCCTAGGTATCATCAAATCTGAAATGAAAACTAGAATAAATAACTCTATCGCAGTCAAAGTAGAGTGTGTTCTCGTGCCCTACAGGTGTGTGATCTACCCGAAACTTCAGCTGTGTAGATATGTGGGGTATATGCCTATTTTGAATGTGCCGTGGGGGTACGGCTGTGAATATTCAACCACAACTACCGCCTGACCCATCACCCTTGTGCAGAACTTCCTGCCATCTCATTCTTAGACCTGAGTGATTAATGGCGAAAGATGTGCAAGGATGGAGTTTTACTGCAAATAGCGGCTGTATATGCTGTAGTTGCAACAAGCACATTGGGCCGGCAAGGTACACACACACACACACACACACACACACATACACACACTGACAGCGCACAGTCTTTTTCTCCACCCTGCAATTCTTGTTTGGCCTGCTCCAGGGGCAGGAGGTTGCAACGTGGGGGTTGCTGACGTTCTGGTAAAAAGCCACTGTCGAGGTTGGGGAAGGAGCAACTTCCTGTCCAAAATGGCATCTTTAAAGCCAAAGGATTATAAATAGAGCAGGTGTCAGTATTGAAATCTAAAAGTGTGTGTGTGTGTGTGTGGGAGAGAGACAGAGAGAGATATTCCATGAGATTAAACAAAAGATGTGAAAGATTTTACCTAGTGGACAGCCCATAAGAACCAGTAGGATGTCATGTGACAAAGATAGGTCGTGGGTGGTGGAAAATAATTGGTTATGTCTGTGATAATGGATTTTATTTTTCCTTTATATATAGACCAAACAGGTGGGTGATAGGACATATGAAGAAAGGGGAAATATTCTTCATATTCTTTATTCAAAAAATATTCAAAATAACATACAAGTGAGGGTAGAAAGTGTGTGCGTGCGCGTGTGTGTGTGTGTGTGTGTGTAAGCAGTGGGGACAAAGTGAGGTGGGGTGTGCGGGCCACAAAAGTCAACAGGGTGGGAGGAAAGAGCCGAAATCATCTGTGCAGTTGGAGGACAAAGAGGCAGAGCAAATAGGGGGGTGGGGGAGGCAGGGTGAGACACAAAGACAGCCAGAGACAACCCTGATAATAGACTGAACGTTGAAAAAGTCACAAGGATGAACAAGCAACAGACCGACAGGAGACACAGGCCGCCACACAAAGCAGCGCTGCAACTCCTCCAGCCTGACCACAGTGACAAAGGGTTCAAAATTTCACCGTCTGAAATATTAAATCTATTTGGGTTTTTAATGACGGAGGAGTGAATTAGGTAAGAAATATAAGAATGGATTAAAGAAAAAAAAATCCATGAGCTGAAAGAAGAGAGAGGTGGGGTGGAGGGGGTGGAAAGCTGTTCAGGTATTTTAAATATTAAACCTATTTCAAGTTTAATGAAGTGCAAATACTACGGGGAGAGTCTTAGCTGGAATACAGAGAGGATGGGTGCAAAGGGGGGATCCGATTCATTATTTCAAGTGTTCACCTTTAGACTGCGGAGGCTCTGGGAGACTAGCGCGTGGAGACAGACGGAGAAAGTTAATGCGGAAATGCAAGAAAGAGAAGGCAGTCCTGAGGTTCCCCAGCTGAGTCTGAAAGGTGACAAAACTCCGGAGATGAAGGCCTCAAATGAAACAACATGCAGCACCAAGTGTGTGATTGCATGTCTGTGTATGCCTTTGTGTGTGTGTGTGTGGTAATAAAGAGCAGAGGTGCAGAGTCAGATAAAAATGCTGAATTTCAATAGCAAAAAGATTCTAGATGAAATCGATGTGCAAAAGCTAGATGGAATGGAAAGAACAGCCCACGTTCAAACTGTTCACTGTTCACGCATGCATGCATGTGTGTGTGTGTGTGTGTGTTTGATAGCAACACTGGTATTATGCCTGATAAAGATCAACTTGGCCCCACGTATAAAGAAAGTAGGACAGAAATCAATGGTTGACTCATGTTCTCTCAGTCTGGCTTCTGTTCAGCAACTGTTTTTTGTTGTTTGTTTGTTTTATTTTTTGGCGACAGTAACTTCGCTGAAAGAAACAATATCCCCATAATGTTGAAAAAAGAAACCAAGAAAACTGTAAAACAAAATCTTTTGGCAACAGGAACACTTTCCTGACGGAAACCTCTGCATTTCAGAAATGATCGTTGTGACCATGTGATTGCCTGATATAGCTCTTTCATCATCTTTTATAATGTTCTGAAGCAGCTAAACTAGTGAAGAATAATCTGAATTGAATATTTGTTTAGTGAAACATTAGAAAAGATATCGGCAGTAACTTTACAATATAATTTTTTAATGAGATGAAGATGGAGGAAGCCGCAAAGGTTTCCGTGAAGCTGAAACAAATTGTCTAAACCTCAATAAACTGTATTCACACTTATTAACTAATTTACTGTTTCTGTTCTTATTAAATTCAACAGTTCATTCAGATGTGATGTATTATTCAAGGCATGTTGCTTGATTTTGAAAACAACCCTGACTTTGATTTACACATTTGAACGATGCGGCAAAAGTGAGACTAAAAATAATTTCAGATTTAAAAATATTTTTTTTTTGTATTTTTAATTTTTCAAGAAGGTTTAGAGCGGGACAAAGAGGAGAGTATTTAAAACTTCTTTTGAAAGTCGTCACCTCTGATAAAACAGAGGCACACAAAGATGATGAGGTTGTCACGGTGTTCGTGGGTGTGAATGTTCTTAAATATCTGTGTCTATAGACAAGGCCGGAAGAGGAAGCCAGACAGACAGGCAGCCAGACAGACAGACAGATTAAATATGGTTATCATAACACAAAATATTCCAGATTAAATTTTATGTATAGCAATTCTAGCCCAATTCTATATATGATAGCATAGCAGGACTGCAAATGTTTGTGTGAGATAGAAGAGACACTCCATGTTAATGAAGAATGTCGCAATTAGGCAAATCTCAGACAGAAGGTGCTCCTTTTCCTTTTTAGCTGCTATATTCTAGATATCACAGAGCAATTGTAAAAATATTAGCATTTTCTCCCTTATCAACAGTTTTCCTCAAATATAACTGAATGTCACACAAAAATGCGCTTCCTATTGGTAATCCCGCCTGTACGTTTTCCGCCATCAAAATATCTGATGCGAAATTGAAATTCAAAAGTCACTAATTTTGAGAATGACATCTAAAATACCCCACCATGTGACAATGCTTGGCTATGTTCTCCACCTGCTCTGCGGATCGTGTAGTGTTGTCACCAGAAACCAGAAATAGAACGGTACGCTACTCTTCCATATGTCTGTACATCTGATTCTGCTGCAGGTGACAAAATCAGGACTTAAGGAGACTTAAGACTTAAGCGTTCAATAATCCAATAAAAGTTCTTGTGTATTTTTGACCCTGGCTCAGTGTGGCTCTTTCTTTGCCACAAACAAACTAAAAGCACGAGCTGATCCCAGCTAAGAAGCCACTCCCACTATCCGAACCTCAATCCGCCCCCCTGCACATGCAACCGTGACCTGAATGAACCTGTTCAGCAACTGCAAGTTGAACAGAAGAGCCAGATCCTGATGTGACTTCAATTACGTTGTGCTTCCCGATTTTTATCTGCAACTTTCTTCCATTGTGAGTCCGGCATCAGAAACACCAGACTTCCTCTGACCTTTTGGTGAGAGAACACCTCTCTCCATAATGGTGTCCGCACTAGAACTTCTTCCATGGTTTAGATTTGGATTTAACAGCAGCATTAGTGCAGGAGTGTGTGAGAATGTGTATGTCCGTATGTGTCTTACTCTGAGGCTTGAAGACAAAATGTACTCAGGCACCATAAGAAGCGCCGACTTAAGGTCACCAAATCTGGAAGTTATGACACTGGGAGCTGAGCTGAAAAATCCTCTCTCTCACTGTTCTCTCTCACTTTTTCTTCATTTGTACACGTTACCCCAAGTCTTCCATATCTCTCTCTCTTTTCCCTCGTCTTGCCCTCTCCAGAAGGTCCTTCCCTAAACCCCAGAGAGAGGGGGAGGAGCCAGGGATGGTGAGGACGCGCTGGTAATCCGCACAGTGACCCAGGTCAATTCAATTATCCTGTTTTCTTTCGCTGTGCGACGCGTGTGCCCATTTCACAGCCAACTCCCTTAATGCGCCCAGGATTAGCTTCTCTTACTTTTAATGATCTACCTATCGACGCCTTGGGCCCACCACACACACGCACACACAAACCACAGTTTTTTTATCTGTTAGTTTTTAGAGCAAAGGAACTCACCAAATAGTTGCGCTGATGATCAAATGCTTCCAAATGAAAATTCAGATATACCAGTGTGATATAGAGTTTTTGTAGAGTTTTGCCTGGACTATCATTTCTTGTGCTAGTTCAGAGATTGTGTGTTGCATAAACTAAGGTGAGAAAGGATTACACCATCCGTGCGTATTTACGCAGGCTTCACCTCACACCTCCAAGATTTGAGATAATCATCTTATGCCCAACACGTTAGTGCGGAAGCTTCTTAATCTCAACCCGGAGGAGGAAAAGAGGTCATTTTGCACTGAGGCTCTGGAACATCTGTGCTAGATTCAATCTGTTTTTTTGGAACAGACACAAAAAGCATCCTGAGCAGCAACAAACTGGTTTGAATGCTCGCACATGCTGATGCCATGCTGGTTTAATATAGGAGAGAGGTTGAATGAAATTCCTGCTGCATGTTAAAGCAACACCTTTACCCCAATTAACTGGCCTAATCTGATTATCTCAGCAGTCATTCACTAATTAGACCTTCATGACTGAAAACTAGCTGAGTGGGTGACAATGTTATGGAATTATCGCAACTTACAGAAGCTCTAAAACCTCGCGGACTTAGCACAGTCGTTGTTGGATGGAAGTGCCTCTGTGTGCTCTTTTGGCCATTTTCCATCTTTTTCAAATCCAAGCACAGGTTAAAGTCAATTTAGGAATTTCTCTCCACTTTACCAACGACTTCCCATGAGCCATCAATTATTTTAGGTAAAGACCATCCATATAAGAATATAAAGCCTAAAAATTAAATGTGGTTTTTTCCCCAAAATTTTCAAATATTTTTGAGAAAAAGAATATATCTTTATATTTAAAAATATTTCCTCATATCTCAGAATATATCTGCCCATAACAAAACACAAGGGTGATCGCAATAAAGTCATTTTTTATGTTTTTGATGGGATGAAATCGTGCCAAACCAAAGGTGCAGGTGTATCGGTCTTACCTGGGATTTCTTGTCCATTGTAGCTCCATCCAGCCACCGGCAGCATGGAGGGTAGAGGAGATCCAGGCCTACTGTCCTTTTCTCTGTCCCTGTCCCGCTCTCTGTCCCAGTTCCTCTCAGCTTGCTGGGTAATATGTCTGACTGTATCCTTGTTCTTCCGGTTTTTTCTCCGCCCTGACCCTGACATGGGTTGCCAAGGCCCCTCTGCACCTCCTCCAACAGCCCCTCCAACTCCTTGCTCCCCCTGACTCTGAGATATCCCCCTCGGAGTGTCCCGGGGATGGGAAGAAGACACGGGGGACACCTGTTCTTCTTTGACAGTAACAGGCCTGTAGTCATGCGGCCAGGCAGGCTGGGAATCGTGGCAGGCTTCCTCCTGGCTCTCATGGCTCTTGGGAGGTTCTTGGTCCTCCTTGCCGTACGTGCTGCCTCCCTCATGGCAGCTGGCAATAGCCGAGTCCCCGGAGGAGTTGGCAGGACTGGTGCGACGCACCAACCAAGGGGAGGTGCTGCGACCAGACATGATGGAGGCCAGGGCTTCAGAAGCCATGCCTACTATGCCGCCTCCTCCTCCTCCTCCTCCTCCTAATCCTGCTCCCACAACACCTCCTCCTGGTATACCCACCCCACCCGCACCTCCTGCACCTCCGCCAATGCCAGCAGCAGCAACCGCTCCCATCTCAAAGTCGGCAAGCTCGTCAGCCATCTCGGAGCGGATACTGATGTCCAGCGCCGCCTTGATGAAGCTGTGGCAGGCCTGGACGATGTCGGTCATCTGCAGGTAACTGGCAGCTGACATGACCTCAATCACATTCTTACTGGTGAGGGCCAGATGTGCGGAGTACATGAAGTCCAGGATGGCTTTGAAGCCCGTCGCCGTGACAATGTCCAGGTGAGTGACGGTGGTCTGGTGGTGAGGCTCTGCACCTTTTTTGACCTGAAAAGAAACAGAGATCATATAATATCGCAAAGTTTTGTTTCTCATCTAGGAGAACACCACCGACTGTGAATGCAGAGAGATAGCAGGAAGTGGGATCATTCCAGTCGACTTCTTGTTGCAGGTAAAGAGTAAACCCTCGTTTCATCAGCATGTCAGTCAGGGTAACTAACCCCCACATTTTCTCCTGTCAACAGTGAATGGTTTAGTGCCCATGCTCTGAAAAAAGCCCACACATTGCCTAACCCTGTAGAGCTCCATTCCCGTCATGCTCTCTTCTGTTTTCTAGTGTTTGGGCTGCTGGAGCGACAAAGCTTGTCTGACCTTGTACCAGACTAAGATATTACCTAGTGCTATTTCCATGGTAACTTGCAATTATTGCTGTTACAAAGTGTGTAATATATTGCTGCTTAATATCTGTTCTGTGCTGATGAAAAGAGTAAGTTAATTAAAATATTTTAGATTAGAGGGTGTAGATTTATTAGCACTCGGCTGGGCCAACAGGTAAACACGCAAATATGCTGAACTAAGCGACACACAAGTACCCAACGGACCAGTTCTCTCTAGCAAGACAGTCCCTCACCTGGCAGTAAAGAGTCTTGAAGTAGCGCGAGGAGCCCAGGAGGACGTTCTTATGGGCCTTGAAGATCTTTCCATCCACAATGACACAGGCGTCGCAGAGGATGCCGTGCTGCCTCTGCTCGTTGAGCTCTCTGAGGAGCTGACGGTAGTGAGAGGAGATCTCCATGTCCTCCTTTCTGTTGTTCATCTGTGTTGCTGAACGAAAGCCTCTCTTCCAAACATCTGCACAGAAAAACAAAACAAAAAATCCAAGAGAAAGGTCAGGATATGTGACAGATGGGTGTAATTACAGGTTGCAGATGCATAGATGTAATCCCTGTGGCACACAAACCTACTATTTCCTTCTTATAGTCCACCTATATGGTGCTGAGCTATTGTGTTGGTCTCATCCTTTGCTGACAATGGATTTTCACGCAAGGTGAGGGGGAATAAAAAGATGGAAACGCTCCTTAAAGACGAGCCAAGGTAGGGATATCTCAGTAATGATTGTGACATCAAAACAATGACATCAATGAAAACCACATCGCAACCGCCGGAGTTTGATGTCTAAAAACAGACCAGGGACAAATACCCGAAGATGCCTGAGTTTAAACTATGTCTGACAGCTTTGTTTGTGTGTGTGTGTGTGTGTGTGTGTGTGTGAGGGAGAGAGAGTGAGAGAGAGCGAGAGAGAGAAAGCTCATTAAAAATGTCAGCTAAAAAGTGTTGAGTTGAGGAGAAAAACACCTCATTTGGTAAAAAAAAAACCAAAACAAAACCTCTTTATCAATAAACAGCCAAAGTTAGTCTCTATCCTCCAACTGAGAATGTTTCATCCACTGTCTAGTGCAGATGAAAAGTCACTCCTGACCCTCACCTCAGTGTTTCTGAACTTGCACAGTTCTGGGTTCTGGGCTGTGAACACAAAGTTCTGTTTTCTTTTACTCTGAAATAAGTCTATGAAAATCATTTTTTTACAACGACTAATTGAAAAGATTTTTGACAGAATCACACAGCACCGGCAGAAAGCAGTCTCAGAATTTCATATTTTCTTCTCTTTCAGGGACTCTTTTGGTTTTAAGGTTAGAAGTATTGATTGAAAAAAACCGAGGGTGGATAGCAGAAAAGCACTTTTTTGTGAATAATGTGACCTACAAGCTTCCTGAGGAGCCACGAGTAAAGAGCAGAGAGAAGAGCATCAGGAAACAAAGAGATGGCAGCGCTCAATGAGGTGAGGGGAAAACAAAGAGAACCTGGATAAGCAAACACACACAGAGACTAACAAGCCTGTGAATAAACACACACACACGCTCAGGAGTGTATTAGCTTGAGCATTAGTAGTCGCAACTCTTGCTCTCATTTTTGGTGGGGGCTAAATCGCGGGGATGCATGGCGTTACCGAACGCAGCGCTGATTTGTTTTAGGAATGCCACAGCTGTCAGATCTCATGAGCCGCTCCGAGAGCTGACAGCTCGGGCCGGCCAAGGTGACAGCAGCGTTTGCTCGGGGGCCGGCACACTTCAGGTCATGTTTAGAAAAGCTCTGCTCAACCTGATGGCTTGTAAGATCACATAAATCCACAACGTCTTCCACGTCCATTCAGACACAAACACATCCTGGGAATAGTGAAAGACGGCCGGGTGGAGTGACGCTGACAACTCCTGAAATCAATTCATGGTTAGTTCACCAACTTTCACTTTTGGTGGTTTCTGGTAGTCACAGATTTAAAAATCACTAGTTAAAAAAAAAAAAAAAAGTTACTAAAAAGACTTTGAGAAAAGTTTGGCAAAAGTGTTGTGTTTCTGTTCTTCAGGACAACATTCATCATTTCATCACAGTGGGGAAAAAAAGCTATATTTTCACCTTTGAATAGTGTTCACCTTGTGATATTCATTCACCTTTGGAGGTATTGACCTCTCACGACCAGAGACAGACTTTTCTATCCTCTATCTCTCTCAGGGCCGCTGGCACACGCAATTGTATGCTCCAGTGTATAAGGCTGAGCACCATATGCACCACACAGTGGAAGCAATTTATTTGCTTTGAAAAACTTCCATATTTTGCTACTCAGGGTTGCTCCAGGCAAACACTGGTCAGCCTCATTTCTAACCATGAACTGTATCTATTATTTCTGCAACCAGAGAAAGAAGACCCAATCAACAGCTGACTGCCCCTGCCGAGGCCAGGTCAGGACCGTTCAGCTCTTTAGTATTTACATAGTTTCTAAACATCTGGCATGAAAGATAGACAAAAACACAAACCTATTACTTTTTTTAAAAAAATAGATGAATGTTCTCACTAGCCAATAATAATTAAAAAAAATAATTCAGAGAATTTAGTTTACAGCACAAATTCAGGGTGACAACTTTCCTGCATGAGTTGCCAAGAGGGGACAAAGACATAGTTTTAAACAGATTAGTTTTCACTCTGAAGCATTTGATACTAATATTCCAAAAAAAGGTACTTGATGATGATCTGGAGTCAAACACAGACCTTGACAAGTTTCCAACTTCAAAAAACATGTCAAATTGGTCTTAAAATAATGCATAAAAAAAGCATTGAGTTAATTTTATGTTCCTGTGTCAAAAATCTAATACTATTTAGGCACTCAAAGGCATCTATAACGGTGTCTTGAATGAACCACAATCGGCGAAGGTCAAAGTGTGGAGTGCAGTCTTATCAGATTTACTGCCTCAACTGACAAACTGAGTCAGTTGTTAGGCAGAGAACAACTTTAATAGAGCACGTTTTGACCTCCTAACTCTTTGCTTGGCTAATTGGCTTGTTTAATTTCAGCATGTCCAATTCCCTCCAGTCAAAGACCCCCGTTTCCATAAGACTTAATCCCAGTGCTTTTTCCTGCCACAAACACCCACCAAACCCACCAAGCTATTTTGTGCTCCTCACATACTTAGACCATCAACAGAACAAAAAAAACAAAATACAAAAATAAAAAGAAACACATTTTCAACTACATAAGTACAGCCTTGATTTTTAGACTACTTTTTCCCCCCCCCAAATATACACTTGACACAAGATGGGAGCGTGATTAAATTAACCCGTCAGACAATCAAATGAAAGGAAAGAGACTTTTGTCTCATCCAATGCATTAGCAGCTTCACCAAGGCTACAGAAACTAAAGCTTTCAGGATGTCACAGAGCAGTAAAGAAAAAAAATAAGCTTTTCATTTCTGTATTAAACTGCACAACAGCAAAAAGAAAAAAAAATCAAGGAAAAAGTCATTGAGAAAGAGGGGCTGACAGTCTGTGGGCATTTATTTGTGGTTGGAGTCAATAGTTTTTGTAAAGCATGCACCAGAGCTCCCTGTCACCATTCTGAGGGCAAATGAATAATGAGTACACACACACCCTCACACCCTCACACACACACACACACACATTCAAAGACTAAAGCGTAGCAGAGCCGTCATGGCATCACTGCCGGTTTGTCCTGGTCACATCACAGCAAAGTCACTTTAGGCCTCAGCCAGACGAGTAAAGGGATGAGACGTTTGATGGAGGGAGAGAATGGGGCTTTCTCCTTCCTCTGTTTCTCTTAATCCAGCCTGTCCCTCCGAGCCAATTCTCCACCTCCTTGGCTGCCCAGGACTTTGGGGAAGATGGTGCAAGGTCCTTGTGGGGGCAGTGTGGTAGTATTTTGTATTTTGCTCAGAAATCCCAGTCGATGAAATCGTCACTTACTGGAGGCACATTATTGCCTTGATAGAACACACACTTGTTACCTACACAGTCTGAGTTGGGCTGCACAATGGCGTGTGTGTTTGCAGTGTGAGTGTGTGTTTGTGTGTGTGTCGACCCAAGCAGTTTCCTACACTTGCAGTTATATTTATTTTGAATTAAGGGATTCCAGTCGGTCAGGGAAAATTATCATTTGGAGTGCGCTGCCTGCAAAATTGCCACCCTCAGCTAATCACACTGCTTTCAAATTGCGGCCCTCGGCTCAACAAATGTAGCAGTTGGCCTCATTATTTGATGAAATGACTTTGGCTGGACAAGCTTGCATGCCTGCAGCTCGACTCGTCACTAGTAACGGCCGCGAGTGTGCTGGAAAGATGAATACAATACAGAGACACACGCCTTAAAATAGTGACAATTATTGGTTTTAGCTAACAAGCTTTGTTAAAAAGTGTAATAAATATGTATGTTTGCGATATTCTGCCAACGTTATTTTCAGGATAGCTTTCAAAAAGCAGGCAAAGCCAGTAAATCTGAATATAAAATTATTTTTGAGGCAGGTGGAGTGCAAAAAAAGACAGCTAAATGAAAATAAAATGAATGTTTAAATGATTACAGCTTCTGCTAGATAAGCAAATTTATTCACAGTAATATAGTTTCAGAACAGACATCACACTTGGTTTTACTCATCAGCACGGTAATGTATTCATTACTTCTGGTCAATTTCTACTTTAAAAATTTTCTGTTCTGTGTAAATGATTATTTTTGTCTTGGCTCTTTTGAGAAAGTGAATGGATGTGAGGAGGAATGTGTGCGATGTGTGATATTAAGTCTGGATTTAATAGCCAAGAGCCTGCATCCATGTTGTCAACTATCCCAGCTTCATGCCTGAGTAACAAAAATTTAGCAGCTTTTTCGCACTTTTTTTTTCTTGTAATGGCCAGCATCACTGTGTGATAACAAGCATTTTTCACCAGAAAACAGCAAAAAAAAAAAGAAAAAAGAATGAGCGTGCAATGATTTATGCTGTATATTAAGTAAAGGCTTCAAAACACAAGTCACAAACGATGTGAGCCTCATGAAAAAGTCATTATCTTTCTGACATATTATGCTAATATCTATAAAAAATTAAAGAGGGGGTGGAGTGGGATAATCTGCCTGCATGCAAGTGGACTGCACCCATGTAATAAAGGTTCGGGGGCAAACCAGCATCCCCCGAACCTTCAATTTTTCTTAATAATATTGAAACCAATACAATTCTGAAGGTGTGATTTCGATTATCTGCAAACAAGAGACCTGGAAAAGGTCATCCTAAACCTGGAGAGAGACGTGCACAGTGTGGAGCAATTGAAGGGGAGAAAGTGACAGATGAAGAGTGCTGAAAAAAGAGAGCAGAGCTTAAAAAGATAGAGACAGAAGATAGAAAGAGGGGGAGACAGGAAAAGCAGGCAGAGTGATTCAGGCAGCCAATATTTTTTAAACAGCTTTGCTTCCACTCAACTGGGCATCAAGGCCATTATCCCGGGGTTAATCCCCAATCCGACGGAGCTGGCAGCCTTCCGGGACAAGCCAGGGTGGCAGCCCATCAACAAGGCAAGCACGGATGAAAATAACATGCATATGAAAGATTTGCTGGACACAAACGGATAAAAAAAGCTGCAATTACAAATATTAATACAAACCCTTGAAAAGTGTCATTCGTGACTGCTTTATCTGCGATTTTAATCCCACAATTGTGTCATTTCATGCCTGGCTTTATGATTTTGTTTTTTATGGCTCTGCACGGATCCGTGTTGCCATTTTCCCTCATTTCTTTTATCACAAACCTTCCATCTGTCCACCTTCCCCACCAGCTCTAATCACACCACATTATGCCTCTAACTCCGGCTCCTGTGCCCCCTTCAGCTCACTGCTTCTTTGGCCAGTGTCCAGACAGCCAAGGTGGAGGAAGAGATTGACTCAAAGCGGGATAGCCATGTCATGTGGAGAGGGACCAAAGAGGATCCACGAAGCTTAGGAGGACTTAGTGCAACTTGCTCCATCCCTCACATAACTGTCTCCACCATCCGAACTGCTCCCACACCACCCAAAAACAATACCGTACTTGCACCCCTACCTACAGCCTGCACTGGCTCATGATGCCTTTGTCAGGCTGTGGCTGCTTTCAACAATAATGATCGGACCTCTGTCCTCTCACCTTCACCGGAATCTAAAGCCCAGAGTGGCTGGTTGGAAACTCTTCAGACTTTCCCTCCAAATGATACACTAAGCATCCATAAAAAGGTGAGAAATGTCATATCATTCCAGCCATATTCTTCCTCTTCACTATTTGCCAGTAGTTTCTGGACTGTCTTTCTTTCTAGGCCCCTAAGCCTGCCATGTCTCCCATGGTAACTCCCTGACTGACGACCCGGAGCTTAGCCTAAATTCTCTCTCTATTAAAAGCCGTGAAATGCAAATAATGAAACATCTCATTACCACTGTCGGAGAACCCAAAACGAGAGTGGGGGATGAGGGGAGTGGGGGGCTGGAGAGGTGGGAGGACGAGGAGGACAGCCAGATAACGATGCCGAAAAAAGGGAGGAAAAAGGAAGGGGCAACATGAAAGGCAAAGAAGGAGGAAAGGAGAGGAAAAGTCAGACAAGGGTCTGCAAGCCGAGACGGTGTCCTGGTGATCTGGCTCAGAAGGTGAAGCCACCGGCAGCAGGAATCTGAAGTTAGCTTCCTATTTTAAAATCCTCCATAAGTCATAAGTCATCCATCATGAGATATATAAGTATTCCATAGGTATTTCCCTTTAGATGCACCCGTGAGTCTGCACTGACATGGTCAGTTTCAGTATTACATTTACACCTTGAGCCTCAGCTGCACGGCTCCAGTCAGCAGCTTCGCTACAGCACCACAAGCACAAGATATTCATGTACATGTTCAGAAATATATAATGAAAAAGAATGCACGGGCAAGAATGTTGCACTTTATGTATGTACACTTTTATCATGTCTGTCATGCCTCAATAATCACCTCAGGAGAAAAAAACCCACATGATGTATCTCGTCACTAAAGTTCAAGTTTAAAAGTTCACAAAATTTGTGGGGTAGAGAAGTGAAAACACTACAGAAAGCCCCTGTATCTGGTGTCTGAAGTCATGTGACCAGAAATGGATCACCTGATGTCTCTTTAGCGTAGAAATCATGACCAAATTGGCAGGAAGTGAGGCTTCAAGAGGTGACATCTCAGGGGAGGGCAAGTCCTGGGCTTCTGGGATCTCTGATGTGTTAATGTTTATTTCGGCACACTGATAAATCAGAATTGTCATAAACAGTTACACAAATACTATTTTTACTTGATGCATTTTAAAATATATCCAAACAGCTGACAATCCAGGAACTCAATCTCTGTAGATAAGGGGAGTAGGATGGGGAAGCGAGCCAGAAACCCAACTACCACCAAAGATAAAGTGATATGAGCTCTCACTCCTACGATTAACTAACGCGGCTGTTTACACAACTGCACATTTCATCACGTGACCCTTTAAACGATCCCCTTTTTGATACCGGAAACAAACTCCCCAGTGGCTGCTTTTACACCTCCTTTCTCCTTCTGTTACTCTTTCATTCACATCATTCAGCAGACCTGAGTTCGGTTTCTGTTGACTCAAGGAAATAACAGTGCGAGGACGTGGAGTGACGTGGCTAACATTTGAACACCCACCCTGATCTCCGTCTGTGTGCATGCACGTGCCCATCCGGACACTTCTGCAGGTCCTAGCAGCTACTCTGTGAACCGGCAGCATGTCACGACTCACGTAGATGGGACTGTACGTCCTTTTCACTGCAGCAAGGGTGTAAAATGTATATGATGAAAAATGCAAAAAGAACATTCTGAGAGTGAATATCTTAAGCCCGATATGCCATTTGTTATAAAAGCGTGCAGCTGAATGCACAAGTGAATGACTCACTGCTGTTTGCCAGTCGCTATCTGGTGCCGAGGCGGGTGTCCAGAGAGTGTGTTTGTGTGTGTGAGGGTAACTTGGTGTGACTGTCACTCTGTCAGACAGCAAACAGAGGCATCTTTCTCAAATCCACGCTGGGCTGTGGCTTACAAAGAGCTCATGCAAAGAGAAGAGGGGGGAAAAAAATCTACAGCTTAAGTGTGTACTCACAAGGACAACAGGCACACCCTCCATCTCCCCCTGAGCAAATATTAAAAGAGACTTCACTCCCAGCTAATCTAATTCACAAACATCCGAAAGCAAACAAGGAAAATGTGTAACTGTGCCATATTAAGTGGAAGAATGCAACATACATTAATAACTTCCGTAGGGTTTCCAGCCTGCAGAAGAACAGCGTAGCATGGTGATTTACATATAGATAAAGTGTTTATAAAGGCACAATTGTACACAGAAGCCCGAGGCGCCGTTGTCACTCATCACGCTGATCAAAAAGCACCAACGCGGCAACACTGATGAATCTCTGACTGCTCAACAGTCCTTTAAAAGTACAAAGAAAAAAAGCTAGGATGATAAAGGGAAAGAAGCGAAGGGGAGTGGAGAGCTTCTAAATATAGAGAAAGACACGTTTTGGAGTCAGAGAAGAGACAATGAAGAGTAAGAAAGAGGGAGGGAGAGGGGAGATTTGAAAAGTGAAGCAAGTTAAGGATGAAATATGGAAGAAAGAAAAGTAGAGTCAGGGTTGAGAAAGAAAGAAGAGCGCCGGTGTGGCTGCTGATCTGTGCTGCAGTGCCTGGATGGGTTTTCTTATTCTGCTGTAGGGGTTTGATGAGCAAACGGATCTGGACGCGGAGCACACTTCATTCTGTCTTTGAGGCTGGAGAATTCGACACAGCGCGTGGTGTATCACCCCAGACGTTCATCAATATACAGCGTGGATTACAGAGGATGTGCTCTTCCTGCCCAGAACGTTCCAACAGAGACCAGAAAAGATGCAAAACCAGTTGTTTAAAGATGTAGATGTTGTTTTAAAATGGCTGCCAAAACTACTTAAAGTTACTGACGTATGAGTTGCAACAAAATATGGTTACATGCAAGGACAGATAGATTAGCCATTTATCTGTTGTTTGACCCTCATACCACATGAACTACATTTAATCAACAGTGGCAAAAAATAAAGTCAATTTTTACAGGGGGGAACCTTGCGCAGACTATTAAAGGGGAGACAGAAAGAGAAGAAAAAAACATGCAAAAATCAAACCTGCAAATATTTTACCACGCTTTCATTGGTGATCGCTGCACTGCAGTTTTAAGCTATCACCCCTGTGGATATCTTTAATTTTAAAATAACTGAACACACTGGTGAGTTCTAAATTCACAGTAACTCAGCCAGATGTGCAGGCAGGAAAATGGCAAAAAGGGGAAGATCTAATTACACGGAATGATACATCACTTTGGTAAAAGTTTCAATTTTACTTCTACATTCTGGAATAAATCTCCCAGGGAGGTCTGCATGGACAGTGACGTTGCTCAGGGCAAACCTGTCCACCCTGGTTCCACTCGTCTTGTCCACCAGTCCTCTGCCATTTTTACTTTCCTTCACATTCATCCCTTCACTCAGAAAAGTTGACTAAAATGCACTGTGACGGTTGACTGTCACCTGTTGACTATATGTCAGATGTCTGTGCTCGCTCCCCCCCCCACCACCACTTCCACCACCACCCCCCACCACTGACACAGAGACAAAAGGGAGGGTGCACACCTAATTTTGAACGAGGTACCCATCCCGACACGGTGCGACAGTTTCCGTCCAAGTCACAAATCAAGTGTCCTCTGGGTGACACATTGGAGCGCAAACTAAAACAACCTGGGGGGTAAGACAGAGGATGGGAGATGGACAGGTGAGTTGGAGAGAAACCCAAACAAAAACAAAAACAAAGGAAAACTCATAAAATGGCAGCATTGACAGACCATTTTCATCATGGATTTAGAAAAGTTGGGAAAATAATACACAAGGATATTTGATTAGCACTCTTTTAATCCGAAACAAAGAATATATTATTACTATCTGGACTCTGAATGTTCACCTCGGCAGATAAATAAATGATTAAATTTGCAAAATGTTAATTCCCACCAACTGTTGCATTAAAGGGATGTTTAAATACGAGCTGAGGTCAGGGGGAAGGATTAAAATGAGAAAGAGAACAGGAAGAGGGTAAGAATGAAAAAGGGGGGAGAGGAAGGGTGAAAATGGGGATTGGGGTAGGGGAGGCCACTGGAGGCACCTGGCCCACTTCCTCGCCGCCCCCGCCGGCGGCGACGTGGAGGAGGAGCAGGAGGAGAGGTGGGAGATTAGGGAGTAGGACCGAAACAAAAAAAGAAGGTGAAGGAGAAAAATGAGGGAAGGAGGAGAAAAACCTGGAGAACAAATTGAAGGTGGCCTGGCTCTGGTGGAGTATGGAGCCGTGTTTGTTTTTTAAATGAAGCAGGAGAGAATGTTTCACTAAAGATTAAAATTATTAATATACTAAAAAACCCCCCCCCCCACGACTTACAAACTCAATAAATAAAAAGTAAACCTCTACTACACTTCGAAATACGCTAAACCATGTTTTTGGGCTACAGACTGCACGAACCGACAGGCTTTCATACAGATCCCTGGCTGAATGTCCAAAATTAGATCCGCGGATAAAAATGAGAAAGAGAACAGGAAGAGGGTAAGAATGAAAAAGGGAGGAGAGGAAGGGTAAAAATGAGAAATGGAGTAGGGGAGGCCACAGGAGGCACCTGGCCCACTTTCTGGAGGAGGAGGAGGAGGAGCAGGAGGAGAGGTGGGAGATTAGGGAGTAGGAGGGAAACAAAAAAAGAAGGTGAAGGAGAAAAATGAGGGAAGGAGGAGAAAAACCTGGAGAACAAATTGAAGGTGGCCTGGCTCTGGTGGAGTATGGAGCCGTGTTTGTTTTTTAAATGAAGCAGGAGAGAATGTTTCACTAAAGATTAAAATTATTAACATACTAAAAAACTACAAAGCTAGACTTCCAAAATAAATAAATAAAAAGTAAATATCTACAATTGAAATAGCTAAACATGTTTTTGGGCTACAGACTGCAGAAGCGACAGGCTTTCATACAGATCACTGGCTGAATGTCCAAAATTAGATCTTTATTTTGTTCCCTAGTGTTCTGCGGTGCCCAGTATTGTTTTATTTGATGGGACTTTAGCAGAAAAAGTGTTTTGTTGTTGTGGGATTTATTGGAGCTCTTCTGTCAAAGTCTAATTTCATTTACACTTCATTTCTTTTTGCCCAGACTCGTGACTGTGTCATTATCTTTTGCCGCGGAGATAGCTTTTGTTGTGGTTCGCCAACACGTTCGGCACCTGGTGTATACCTTGAGATGGCGGTTGTGTACGCAGAGCAAAAGAGCAAACCAGGGAAATGTTCAGCTAAATAGAAAAAAAAAAAAAAAAAAAAAAAAATCAAATATGTTTTTTCCAAGAACTGAAAATGTAATTAGATGTTTCTCTTAATGATCTTTTTTTTTATTCCAGGATTGGCTTTTAACCATAAATGAAGCAGGACCAGCATCTGGATTCTGGGTTCTGTTTTCACAACAATTTTGGTTTTTATACAAAATTGGATCAGGAAAACTAAAAAACACCAATTAACATTCCCTTAACAGTCATAAGTTTCTCTCCGCAACACAGTACATGCCCCCCAACTCCCCCAACCATTAAATGTGTGGTTTTTATGTTGAAAGAACTTCCAGACACACTCAAACAAGGAAAAATCTGATTTCTGCAATGCAGCTACACGAAATAAGAACATATATATATATATATACATATATATATATATATATATATATATATATATATATATATATATATATATATATATATATATATGAAATATAATAATATATTCTCTGTGTGTGTGTATGTATGTATATGTTAGAATGAAAGCAGATTTGTGGATGTGGATGTCGCATGGTTTGGTGTAAAAGTACCAGGTGAAGGATCTGAGGGTGGAGGGGTTGGGGGGGTTGAAGAGTTGAAGAAGAGCTGGAGAGGAAATAAAAGGGAGGTGAGACCTGGGGGAAAAGAGCAGTTGGGATAATGGAAAGGGGGAGAGGAGAAGAGAAAGGGAGGGGGAGAGAGGGGAAGAGAGAGAGAAAGAGAGTGCGAGAGAGCTGGCTGGTGGGGGCTGAAGAGGAAGAGGTGGCCTTGTAATGCTGAGAATGGAGGAGGTGTATTTGTGTGGCGGATGAATGTGTGTACATCTTTCTTTGTGTGCGTGTGGGTGTCTAAAATTATGATGAAAAACTAACACCTCACCCAAAGTATGAATAACCGACCACAACAGGCCAGCGTGAGTTCAGTCTCTCCCCCCAGCTCACTGGAGGAGCCGGCCTGTATCGCTAATATCCCACTAATACCACCCACAGTCCATGCTCCACCTCACACCAATGAATATTTCATGTCCTGATGGCACTTTTAAAGCAAAAACTAATTAGCAAATCCAAGTTGATCTGGCATTAGTCATATCAGGCCAATTAAAAGCCCAGTCCTACTGTACATGTTAATGGTAGCGAAGTGGAATAATTGTATGTGGAGCAGGGAAGAGAATGTTAAACAGGCCTTGTTAGCAGCACTTTAGCACTTTAGCCGGGGTCTGCGGCTGGATTACAAAACTCGACAAAAGCAGGATAATGCTAGTCAAGCGCGCGCGTGCGCACACACACACACACACACACACACGCACGCATGCTGAAAAGAGAAGTCCATCCATTAATTAAAGTGTCACCATCAATTCTCACACTTAGAGATATTTCCAGGGGGGGAAAGCTATGGTTTTATGCTTCACTAATAATATTAAACAGGGATCTGAGTGTTGGCAGAGGCTCACAGGTCATATGTTAGTTGGGATGGGAGGGAGAAAACCGTTTTTCTGATCCATGCAGTGTTTCGGCGCCAGGCAACAGAGGGTTATGGAGGGAGAAGAAAGGTGTAGGTGTGCATTTTGGTCCTACCAACATTCCTTGTGTGTGTGTGCGTGTCTGGCGGGGGGGTTAATGCCAGATGGAGACAGACGCTCCGACTAAACTGCGCTGCCTGAGAAAAAAGTGAAAAACAAGGGCTACAACTCCTTTCGAAAGGATGTCGTTTTCATCGTCGCACTTCCCTGTCTTCATCCTTTCTCCCCACTCTCTTCTTCACAGTCCCTTTTTTTTCCAGCCCTCTCTCTGCCTGCCACTTCTGCGTCTCTCACCTGAGCTTTGATATGGAAATCTCTCACCAGCCACAGCCCAAGGCTAGGTGGCTCGTTCCAAAGATGTATTTGCTCAAAGCCGCTCAATTTCTCATCAAATGCTCACGCTGGGTGGATAAAAGACAAGTTCTTTGGAAAAAAACAACAACTAAGAGCCACAGAGGCGGCTGCTACAGTTCTGCAAATCCCAGAATTCAATAAAGGTACAGAAACCATTAGGTTCTAAATGGCTGATGTGAAGATGTGTAACATTTCTGCAAATTAGAACAGGTACTAACTTTCCTAAAGGTTTTACTGGTTTCGTGTTTTTGTCTTCCTCTCCCATTAAAAATGATTCCCAAATCCAAATCAAAACTTTAGGATAAACGTTAATTTAAAAAAAAAAATACAAAATGTAATAATATGTTTCCATATGTGGTAAAATGCAGTCAAACGTCACCACAGTGTAACCTGTGATGAAATCTTTTCTCATTTTTAAGTGTTGAAATTGCATTTTATATGTGAATCCAAAAAAAATTGGATGGCTTTATCAACATGACTTATAAAATCAGTGTCGGTAAATTAGGACTTTACATATGACAGTGTCGCAAGATGCTCCAAAAAAACCTTAGCCGAATGTAGAGAAGTTAGATGTAATTAGAAAAGAGAGCCTTTCCCTCTTTTCTTCTGCTCTCTAATTCCAAAGATAATATTTGCAAATGATCTGTCAGGCGCTGTGCTACCTTACATTGGAAATGGCTGCACTTTACTTGTCGTAGAATGCTTCAAACGGCATGTAAACTAAAAATTCTAGAAAACCAAAAAGATGCAGCGGCTGCGATTAAAACAATAGTTTTCCTCAAAATAAAAACCCAGGGAGGGAAGAAAGGAGATCAAGGGAGCCTATTGCTTCCTTTGTCATTCTATCTCGCATATATAAAATATTAACACCCATTTAGGAGAAGTCTGTGTGTGTATGTTTGTGTGTGTGTGTGTGTGTGTGCGTCCGTGCAATAGACAGCTCACTCACCTGTTCTTTTTCTTGGTTGGGTGAGGGTGAATATGTCAGGTGGATAGGAAAGACAGCTGTTACACACACACACACATGCGCAAACACATCCCCCACACCGTGTAACCCCACGAGGATTAGGAACACCTGTATTCAGCTGTGCACAATGAGCTATAGAGGCAGTTAAGCTAAAAAGCCTATGGGAGTTATCAGGGGATGGGGGATGGAGGCAGCTCCGTATCGCAGGTTAATGCCCACAAAACAACCTCATCAGATGTGGCAATGATGACATTTGCGACATGTCAGAGTCGTCGGAAGGTCTGCAGAGAAGTGTCAGGCGAGGTGTTTACACCCAAGTGTAAAAGGGTTTTTTGCGGCAGGTGTTCCCATTCACAAAAAAAAAATGGGTGGGTGGGTGGGTGGACGGGGTATGAGTTTAAAAAAAAAAGACATGGAGATTGAGCCATGAATGAAGTGAATGTTACCAACAGAAAATTGATGCCCACGCCGGAGCTCCTGTGCATTTTGGCGGTGTTGTGCGCCTAAACACAAATGCGGCGTGATTAGGGTTTGCGCGCACCATTCCCAGGGTCTTTGAGCAGCTGAAGCAGCCTAACCTGCTACCACACAGTTCAGCCCACAACATGCAGGGGAGAGTTGAGCACCACCTACATACCAGCAGGCTAGTGCACAAACAAAATAGCCAAGTGTCACAGGAGGCCAAATGTACATTTCAACTCCAGCCAAGTATAGATTTCATTTTCTCCTGAACTAACATGTGTGCGAGTGTGTGTGTGTGTGTGTGTGGAGGGGGAAACATCCGCCACCACCTCAGAAGTAAACACAACCCGCTTTATTTTAATCAACACAAAAAGGTTCACTCGTGAGCGATAGGACAACTAGAAGAGAGTTTCAGATCTTCTTTTGGAACGTTTTTATCTTTCGGCCCACTTCGCCTACACTCTTTCACTCATCTTTGCAACTATTGTCTTAGAATTTCCCTAAAGAACACACAGATGGAGGGGACACACACACACATACACACAACGTGGATGTTAGGTAAACCCACATGCACAAAGCAACCCGGGAGTTAGTCCCTGTCCTGCTGCTGAGGTGTGGTCAGCCAGCTGATTTGTTTTAATGTCACGATAAGACGGATAAGCTCTCCTCGGCTCACGAAGAACCAACTTGCGCAGATGGGTACACACACAAACACACACACATGTCCGTATGCACACGTACTCCCACACACACAAGCCTACAAGCTAATTGAATTACTGAATAAAAGAGGGTTTGGAGGATTTGTCATATCAAGCGCCAATCCTTAACTCTATGGTAAGAAGGGCAAAACAACCAGACAAATCCAGCAAGGCCTATAAGACAATTTGGAAAAACTCACTGGATGGTTTCTTAATCCCAGAGATCCAGTTAGTCGCTGTCAAACAGGAGCGTGCGTAGAAGTGGCTGTTAGGGCAGCAGGCACAAACAAAAGGCTTCGGGCAGATCTGGCTGTCCACCACTCACCAAAAGGCTCATCATCCAGATAACTGAATATGTGGGAAATAAAGATAGTTTAACAGCCACAAAAAGGAAACATCCATTACATTTAATTTTTTTTTAATTATATACAGCTTTTACACAAGCACCCACATGCACAGAGAAAAGAGAGAAAAAAAAACTCCCTGAGGTTTTCTATGTCATTATTTCGGGTTTGGAAACCCCCAAATGATGAGCTGCATCATGTGGAACACTTGTCACACACACACATACACACACAGATCTCACTGAAATTCGATTTTAAACTAACCCCAAGTTAAACATAGCAATAGGTGGTTAAAAACAAATAATAAATGCAACCCACGTGTCTTGACGAGATCACCTGTTAAAGTCAAGCTGGGTCGTGGTTTGGGTGAACGCTGTTTCAGTTTTTCCTAATGTTCCTTTCAGAGCAGATTCAAAAGCATGATGCAAAGCTTTCCTCTACGAATGATCAAAACTTTAAATTCGCTACGTGGTCTGGAAACTTTGGGAATCCCTTTCGATCTGACGATGGAGCCTCACCTGGCTGCGGGCGCGCCGCGTCACACAAACACACACACACACACACACACACACACTGACACATACACACACGCAGCGTGCGTGGAGAGGGGTTGTTCCCCCACTCACATGGAAGAAAATGGAGGAAGACGGAACTGACCGGCTTGCGAGGGCAGGGGGAGGCAGACGGAGACGCGCACAGGCGCCTCCGGCTTTCAGCCGCAAATAAACCCGAGGAAACACTTGACGCCGCACTTCTCAACTCTCTGATGGCGATCAGGTGACGACCAACAACTCCAAACATACAGTTTATCCACCCGAGAGCCACATCTGCAAACAACCCCCCCCGCCAACCCCAGACCGTCTTGTCTGGTCCTCCAGGGTTGGGTGTTGACGCAGCAGAAATTTCCAGCAGGAGAAAATCCCCGTTTTGGAGGTCAGACGGGGGTAAGGATTAACCCCCCTCACGCCTTCCATCTTCTCTTTTTATTTCAGGACAGGCGCCGCACGATTCCTTCACCCGCGTTCTGCGTGGCACGACATCGGTGCGTGATTGTGGTCGCGCGGTTAAAAAACTTTACGCATTTCCCCGGGATGGTGAAACTGGGATGAACGCAGGCACCCAGAGAGTCATTTAAACATACCTGCCAGTGTCATATTTACGTAACGTGCTCAGGTGGAAGAACACCCACTGAGAATAACAACACACAAAAGTACAACCAGCACACGGTCTGATTAAAAAGCGCTTCGGTGACGCACGAGTGGACCTTCAATGTGCTTTAATTCTACTTAGACTCCGATCGGGCTGCCAATGTACCGCCTGTGTACCGGCTGACAGCCTCCTCCGACGCGAACCAGCTGAACAGACAGCTGGCTGTCACGTACCGAACAGGTAGGCGGACTTTCGGGTTTTCAGCTGTCAAAACGCGCTCATGCGGCGATGGACGCGGTGCCGGCGGACTGGGATTAAAAGACAGCGGCAGAAAGGAGCGACGGCCCTGCACACGGCAGCTTTCCCCCTGCAGACCGGCAGGTCAAACAACGCCACGCAGAGTTGCATCTTGTTTCACGTCTCCAGCCTGCGCGCCCGCCAACTACCAGTCTTCTCCGAGAGGCAGAAAAGTAAATGTTACCACGCACGAAGGCACGGAAAAACCTGCCGCTCCTGAGTGAAACCTGAAACCTGTTGGCAGGAGATCGAGGCTGGGGATCCGGGAAATGAAGGGAGGTCAGGCATACCTGTTACCCCATGGGGTCTGGGGTGGACGGCGTGTCGGTCCTTCGGCGTCCAATCTGCTGTGACAGCCTGGGAGAAGAAAGGAGGGGATGTCCACCGCTCTGTGCCGTCCTCCTCCTCTCCTCTGCGATCTCTCTAAGTGTTATTCCCCCTGTTTTCTCCCACTCCCCGCTCTTCTTTCTCCACCAGCCCCTATTTTCTTTCTCTCTTTTCCTCCCCTGCTTTTCCGTGTCTTGGTATCGAGAGCCTCCCCCTCCTTCTCCTCCTCCTACCCTGTGCTTGTCGGTGTCTCTCTATCTCGCTCTCCCCCTACGCTCACTATCTCTCTCTCCCCGTGTCCCCATATCTCCTCTTTCTCCCTCTCTCTCGCCCTCTCTTCCTTTCTCTCTCTCTCTCTCTCTGTAGGCAGAGTCAGGAAATGAGACAATGTGAGCGCACACGCATCGTGTCCATCTGATCTACTCTTATCTCACGCAGCCAAATTAGAAAAAACATCCCTGTTTTACCTTTCTGCAAATATCATATTTCAAAATTAACGAAGGTTTTTTTCTCCGTATTGGGGGGGATTTTCATTATCCTGAGGTGCTTCGAGGGCATCTGGCTTGTGCGTCTGGTTGCCATAGGGCTCAGGAAGGACCAGAGGTTTACTGTAACTTACCCCCTCTTGTGGCTACAGACAGAAAACAGCCTGTAGCTCTTTGATAGAAAAAGAGAAGCGACCTTCATGGTTTGTCATTCTTTTTTGTTTGGAAAACACCTCAGAGTCTTGTGATGCGCAGCACGCAGGCCGCATTTTCCCAGCTTAACGGGCCAGTTCCGCCAATGCCCGATGTCTCCCGCGGACACTTGCCGGGATCCTTTCGTCTTAGGGTTGGGATCATTGCGAGCCAGCGAGAGGGAGAAGTTGCAGGAAGTATGACCTAAACCGCTCATCAAGCGGCAGCCATCATTACAGGCGCGGTACAGTCTCGAAACCATGGTTTCAGACGCTGCACAGACCCCCAGAGGCCAAAAGTTGAAGACAATCCATTACATTTACTCAGATCCCTATTTTGGAAACTTTTGGGATTAAAAATTTTGTAAAAACATGGAATTTTTAAAATGTGTTCAGCCAAAGCTATCTGGAAAATTCTCAAAAATTTCCTACTTTAGTTCCCATTTCATAAAAATCTTTTCAAGTGAAATCAAATGGAGGCGTAAAATTTCCTCAGACGTGCGCGGGATGATTTGGTGTTGCGGTAACGTTGCGTGACTTCCAGTTGATCCTTGTGTTGATGGCTGTGAAAAGGAGGAACTCCTTTCTAAGGAAACGAGCAAACAAGCAGTGGGCAGGAATCGTTGGAGGTTTGGGGAAGTGGGAAAAGTTAAAGAGGAAGAGGGAGCATGCTGCAGCAGACAGTGTGCTGTCTCTCTCTAGGGTGTGTGTGTGTGTGTGTGTGTGTGTGTGTAGGGGGAGATGCTCTTTGGCGTGATACAGTGCTGCTGCTGGTGGTGTTGGTGGGGTGGGGGGTTGGAGCCAGGACTCTTTCTGTCTGGGCGGTGGATAAAGGAGAATGTCAGGCCATGTGGATTAAGGATGTAGGTCTGTAATGCCCAAGATCTCTTTTACTCTCTCTCTTCCATTCGCTCTCACTCTCTCTCTCTCTCTTCCATTCATAGTCTCTCTCACCCTGCCTGAAAGAAGCTGCTTTACACAAATCTGTGCTTCCACACGCCAACATGGACTTTCTGTTGGCCCCACATGACAAGCGTTGCCCCCCCCCCCCAACCCTTTTCTACCCATGGATGGGTTTAGCCATCATTAGGCCACTTACATGTGTATTCATTCCACGGAACACTCATCAAAATGATCCACTCAGGAGAGAGAAAGAGAGGGGGGTACAGGGAAGTGAAATTCTGTGCTGTGTGTGTGTGTGTGTGTACCAACATGAGTGAACCAAGGCGGTGGGTGCGTTGTGTGTTCACAGGGAGGGTTGTAGGAGGGAGTCACCGTGTCAGGAAGAGTTTTTACTTATTTGACTCTTCAAACATTTATTCAAATAGACTTTTAAGTCGTCCTAAAATCTCCTACACCAGATCACCTCCAACTATCCAACCACTGAACCTGCCTCATAAATGCTCCCAGAGTTTATCCTGCGTGATTGATTCAAAATTACATTTTACAACAAACATCCAGATCAGGTGTTTTTAAAGAAAAAAAACCCCTAAAACTTAAATTTGTGCATAAATTATTGTTCAGATCCTAATCTCTCCCAGTAATTGCCATCACAGATTTTCCCATTTTAAAAGTGAAAATTCAGGTCAACTGCCAATCAGCACACCAAAAATAAACACACGAGCACGGGCGCATTGTTTTAGCCTTTAAAGTTTGTCACTAAGGTAAAGGAGAAAGCCTGAAATACAAACGACACAGAGGGAGAAAGACGCAGTTTTAGCAAGTGGGCCCGCGTGTGACAGCTAGCGTTTGAACAAAGAGACGAGGTATGTAAACTCACTTTAGGAAAACTTTTTGAAGTCGAGCATTAATTTGCTCTCTCGGAGTGGCCCCCCTGCTGGGGAGAGCTTGTCGTAATTGCTTGCTTGGACTTAAACGGCGGCAAAAATAACATTGAGGGGAAGGGAGACAAAAAAAAAAAACCCGACAAACTGTCGCAAAAATAGCACGAGGTACTTTCAAAGGCCCATCCACTATCCTTCACTATCAATTTACCAGCTGTGTGCCGCCTGTGCCATCTGAGCCCGGCTTGTATGGAACGCAGAGGCTGCCTGGAGCTGAAAGAACACTATCTCAGGTGCAGGCAGGGGTTGGGGGAAGGCTTCACAAAAGAATATTTGGCACGAGGTGTGAGGCAACAATGTGTGTGAAGGTGCAGCTCGGCGATACTCAAATCAGGACGGGTAAAGGACGAGGCTCTCATAAAGGGTCCTCCTTCGGAGAGAAGGAGCAAATTAAGGGTGCAGGAGCCCAGCGCGGATGGATGGAGAGGATTGAGGGGCAAGAGGAAAAGCAGGAATGATCTCTCAAAGACAGCGCAAAGAAATGGATTCTAGTGAAGAATGACACCAGAAGGAGCGTAAATGAATCGAGGTTATTGGATTTAAAGAGTGTGTAATCATCCGGCGGGTACGCAGGGATGTGTTTGTGCTGTCTGCCCACACGCTCACTTCATGTGTGAAGGCGATTTGTGTGTGTGTTGGGGGGCTAGCGTGATGGGGGGGGGTCTTTGCACTGCCGCCTGTCCTTGTGTCACCCACAGGAATTCCCTTGCTCCCAGCAGCAGCAGGCCTTTGTATCCATTGTATGTATATGAAAGAAAGGCGCCCCTGGACACGGATGGAGATAAAGCCTTATAATCCCGCCGTCGCTGCGTCGTTTGATAAGGACGATTCACGGCCGACCCGTTCGACCGTCTGAAAAAGTATGTTTCGTTTCCCCAGGTTAAAGGCAGCAAAGATCACACTTCTAAAGAAAGGAAAGGTTAGAATCAAGTCCTGGATTTTGAGACCTTCCGCCCTCTTGGCTGCTTTATTTCAGGGGAATTTGGATATTTTCCCTTATCACATCTCGGCTGTCTGTGTCCTACTTTAAACTGCCCTCTCTGCCTCTGCATCTCACCATCCCCGGCTTTTTTTTTTTTCACATGTCTACCCTCTTCATCCTTTCCTCCACTATCATAACCCCATCCAAATCTCATTTACTTCATTGGAAGCAGTACAAGGAAAAAAACGAACAGAGAGAAAGAGAGAAGAAGTACAAAACAACCCTCTCTTCCCTGAAGCAAGAACATCTTCTCATTGTGGAGGTCAGTGTCTCGGTGCAGCCCCGCACTCTGAACACTACTCTGCTTGTTTTAATGATGCACAGATCGGATGGGAAAGAGAAGAGAGAGTGACTAACAGAGATGGACAGGGAGAGAGAAAGTGAGGAAGTAGATGGGATCACCGGGCTATTTTTTTCCTGCTGGCCCCTCTCTTACATTTTCCTCCCCTTTCTTCTGCTCAGTGCACCTCTCCTTCCATATCCATCTTAAGAGGTTCTTCTGAGCTGTCTCACCTCTCAGCGATATTATATATTATTGCTCGCCTCAACCCACACTTAAACCTGGTTGCTATGCTACAATTATATGACCTCTCATCTCTTCTCCTCAAATACATTTCCTTTCTCTTTCGGTTTCTGCAGGGAGGCTGGGGAAAGGGTTAACGGCTGTCCTTCCCCCAGCGCTCCTCTCTGTCTCTTTAACGACCTTCTCGTGCTCGGTGCCACCGTTTGATTTGACCCTGCTGACCGTGCGGGGTCGTGACCCCATCCTACATTACAACAAATTATCTTTGACCCCTTTGGAAGAGCTAGGACCTTATTGGTACTTCTCTCTCTATCTATCTATCTATCTATCTATCTATCTATCTATCTATCTATCTATCTATCTATCTATCTATCTATCTATCTATCTATCTATCTATCTATCTATCTATCTATCTATCTATCTATCTATCAAGCATGTTAGCCTGGTGGCTACACACACTGGCGATTTGTCACCACTGGTGTGTGAACAGTAAAAACTCTTCCCCGGGGTAACTTGGTGTGCCATTTGTGTGTCAGTGTGCCCCTGCAGCTATTCCCAAGTTAAAAATGTTAATCACTAACTTTTGGGGGAGAGCAGGTCTAGCGCTGAAGCGTGAAAGTTACCCTTTTACGTATCAGAACATCCTTCCTGGGCCATCGAACACATTTTAGGCTCAAGCAGGAGCTTTCTCAGACCTGAAACACCTGTAGGACACAGAATACATTATTTCAATGTAAATAACAAGTTGAAAGTGTAATTTTAGGTTATTCTTTACTTTTTAGTTAATTGAAATAAGAAAAAAATGTAGGTGTGGTATGCTAGAATCTGCAAAAACCTCTTGTCCTAAACCGTAACAACCACAATTTCTTGTTACATCATCCATCTCCAAGCCCTTCCTCACTCTCCTTCGCCTCCTCCTCCTCCTCCTCCTCCTTCGCTCCCTCTGCCATCCTCTTCTTTCTTGCTTATCTCTCCTGGCCCCGTCTCTCGGGGGTCGTTCGTTTTTGTCATAATCACCTTGGAGATTGGGGACCGGTGCCCACGGCGGAGCTAAGCTGAGAGAGAGAGAGAGAGAGAGAGAGGAGGAAAAGAGGATGAGAGAGCAACAGTGTGTGGGTGTGTGGTGTGTGAATGCTAACTGTGTGTGTTCAGATGAGCAGTAGAGGACTGTCTTGCAGAGGGGGGAAATGGCTCGTCTGGCTCGGCCCTGGCTAATGTGAGGGGACAGCCTTGGCTGTTCCTTAACCACACTAGCACCTCCATTGCCAGGCGGTGTGGCGCGGAGAGAATAGACGGATGAAACGCTCTCCTTTTCAGCGCTGCCTTCTCCCGCCTGCACCCACTGCATTTGGATGCGCGTGGGGCCCCGACCCCACACCCTGTAGGTGTTTAAGCTGCTTACTTGCACCAGCAGGGAGAAAAAAAGATGAGGCAACCAGGAAGAGGGAGACAGAGGGGAAGGAGAAGAGAGGTATGGGAGAGGAAGGGAGTGGAGGTCA
>CAAE01015033.1:353925-366892 GCA_000180735.1 Tetraodon nigroviridis | reverse complement strand
CTCCTTCCTTTTGCTTACAACACACACACACACACACACTCACTCCCTTTCTTCAGCCTCCTCACAGTCCAGATGGCCCAGCTGCCCCCACACTCACTCCTCCACATACACTCACTCCACCCTACTCCTCTTCTCCTCTCTCCCGTACAGAAACAGCACTCTTTTAGAGAAGTGGACCCCCCCCCCCCACCCCACACACACACACACACACCCCACACACACACACACATACACATACATCATCATCATCTATAGATTTTGACTCTGGTATCTTTTAATTGTTGGTCTGCATCTCACACTGTGCGGTGTCATCATGTAAAATCCGCAGCATCGTGTGTGTGTGTGTGTGTGTGTGTGTGTGTGAGAGAGAAGGACCTGGAGGATGGACGTGTTCACTGCTGAGCCGGTGGCTCCAGGCGCCTGCAGAGCTCAGTCCATTCAAAGCTGAATGGTGGGAGATGGAGACGCTCCTTCATTCGTTCCAGCTACAACAGGACATCAGTTACAGGACATCAGTCACAAAAACACCAGAAGCTTCGTGGTTTATCTGAAAATGTTGGCGTCAGACACGAGAGCGGAATCAGGCTCATCTTCATCAACCAGCGCAGAGCCACAGTTTGGTCTGTCTCATCAGATGTTCCTGCCACGCGTGAAGATGCGCAGCTGAGGAGCCCGTCCTTCGTGCCGGGTGTTCCATCGCTGCTCGGCCGTCGCCAGGCCTCGCGGTCAACGCCGCCGTGAGAACGTCACCAGAAAGCGCCTTCCTGCCTGCGTCGCCGCAGCGGTTAAAGCAGAGATTTGAAACACACCTCCAAAGACAGCAGCTACAAAACTTCAGTTAAGAGGTTACGCTCTTTTAAAACTTTTCAATCCCTTAAAGTCACCAAAACACACACTTTAGACCCTAACACAGTAAATTATTTTCAATATCAAAATAAAAAATGCTCAAGCTGTTCTCACAATATAAAGGGTGGTTAGTGGAGGTCGTGGCCGTGTGTGTGTGTGTGTGTGTGTGCTGATGGGGGTTACACAGTGCAACGGTGGTGTGTGTATGTGTGAGAGAGGAGAAGCAGGGGAGGGAGTGGGGGTGTAGACCGGGGGAGGAGGGTGTGGTTAACGGCTGAAGTGTTCTCAGGAAACCACCAGGCAGGAAAAGGGGAAGTGAACCACCCCAAGCTGGTCCAAGGTTGCCGTGGCACTCTCCTGCTCTCCTTGGCACTGGAGCGCCTAGCTTTTTAACCCTCTGACTCGCTCACACACACTCGCTCTTTCTCTAACACACACTTTGGGAGGACTTTAAGGGATGTAGCGTATTACCTTGGCAAACATCCTAACTAAGCCCCCGACCCCAACCCCAACATAAAAACCAAGTCTGAAACCCCAAACAGGCCTTTCAGTTATGAGAACCAACTAAAAAGTCCTCCCTTTGCTGGTTAAATAAGCATTTTGGTATTTTAATATGTAGCAAACACAAGAACATACACAGAGACAAAAACACACACACGAAAAAGTCAAACAATAGATTAAAGAAACACCAAACCGGCAGGCAGGACGGCATCGACAGGTTGAATCGAAAATGTCTCCTAATGGCAAAATGCAAGGCAACGCATCAACCGACGTGACTTTCTGCATGTAATGTTACCATGGTGACCAGGTTTAAGCAGTCCACTGGGAGCTGGGTCCTAATGTGACCCTTCACCCTGATGAAAGAGAGGTCCCGTGGGTCACACACTCCTCAGGTCTGTTTTCACGCTGACCGTTTTCCCTTCAAAGTGTGTTTTCTTAGAAGGAGGAAAAGATTTTCCTTCACGGTGGAAACGAACTCCGAGTTTGTTTTACTCTCAATTTACTGCCGACACAATTACTGGAAACTGGATCTGACGAGGCCGCGACAACGAGGAAACCCATGTAATAAATATAACAACATCTAGTCCTGTGATGTTGCATATATTTTTTTAACCCTTTCGAGAATCAAAAAGGTTTTAAAATGTGAAGAAGAGCCAAAAATCTTAGACCCGATAGCATTTTCAGGTAATAGCAACGCAGCCTTTCAGCTCCAAAGCCGCACCATTTTCTCTATATGCTCACTAAAAAAGTCTGAGACATAAATATTCTCTGCTGAATAAAACAGTAAGGAGCACCGACACTGTTGCAAAACCTTTATGGGAAAAATGCATCGAAGATCACCAACCGCACGTAAAAAAATTCTATTTGATTTTTGGATTTGGATTTTTTTTTCCCCCCAAACTGAATCGCTTTTCAGTTTGCACATACTGCTGCAAAAATGTGAACTTTTCAAGAGCAATACACAAAAAACAAGGAGATGTCCTTCCTGCAGCAAAATAACGTTTTTTTTCCCACCGAACTTTTCGATCTGAATAATCTCTTCGAAAAGCACAAAGAGGGAGAAAAAAGCGAGATAAAACGAGCTCCCATGCTGACAAGCTGAGCGATCAGAAAAGGCCAAAAGTCTTTTAGTGAATTAAAATAAAGCAAAGTGTTACATCTCTACAAGATTACAGAAGCTGAAAATATGTTTTTTTTTTTTTTCCTATCTCAAGACCATTTAAAGCAACGAAACTAGTTGTACTTTCTAAAAAATATGTCCCTGAGAGCTCACAAAAGGTTGGGTTTATTGAGCATGTGGGTTTTCATTTAAAACTATTGAATTAGTTTGGGTCAACCCACAGGTTCTATTAAAAAAAAAAGTTTTTTCTTCAAGCCTGCTCAGCCCATAACCACCATTTAAGCACCTCTGTAACATACAGAACAGAATATGAGCGCCGGTGCTTTCTTAGTTCACCGTTTGCAAAAGATATTCTTTTGCATTCATTCTTTTGTTGACATGTATTTTCCATCTAGAGTTGGGTAACTTAAACTATGTTAAAACAGAAAGGAAATCACAATAAAAAAAATGTGTCCCTCATACACAAAGACAAATTAAAGCATTTTGAAACGTTTGCAGCCTCTGCTCACCGGTTAGCGGGTACATGGCGCCCTCTGCTGGCAGCTGTGAGCAACGTGTTGCGTTATATGTTGCAACAAAGTCTTTTTAAATAAAAAGATGCATCAAAAGTCTGGTTTTGTTGCAGCCTCCCGGGCCTTTTCTTTCTGGTGAAATATTGTTAGTGTTTCATGGGCTGACGAACCTGAGATTGAACCCAAATCCAACATTCTCAGGTTGGACAGTCCTAGAAAGAACCACAGAAGAGTTTGAAAGTGTTGGCGCGCCACCCGAATATAACCCCTAATGAGAAGGAAGAAAGAAAAGAAAAGAAACACTTAAACATAAATGTGTGGTAAGATGATACGTACATGAATGTGTACTTACTAGACTGCAGACTATGAAGTTTAGGTGTAGGTGTGTGTGTGATTGTGTGTGTGTTTGCACAAAGAACTATTTAAAACAAATAAAATTCTACCTTTTCATAATATTTGTTTAAAATGTAAAATAATACTTATTATATTTAAAAAATGCTTTTTAAAATATTAAAATTAATGAGGTGTGTTTAGGATCTAAGAAATAATTCTATTATCTGTGTTTCTCAATTACCTTTTATTAATAAAAATGCTGTTTTTCTATCAAATATATATCCAACTGCGACGAAGAGGAGAATCTTTTTTGGGGTAATTTAACTCTGGAACCTTTTTTTTTAATTAGTTTGAATAAAAGCACAAAAAGCATTAATAACTAGCAGTCTACCTCAGTAGTGTGCAAAACTAACTAAAACACCACGAGTGTGTAGTTTCAGCTTCACACAGATGAAACCGTGCAGTTTTCAGACTCTAAAGAAGAAAAGCAGCACATCTGCCTGGCTCACCGGCACATGGAGCCCTGGGAGCGGTGGAACCGGCGGCCTCTCGGCTCCCGCTGCACAAAAAGCGCCTCATCATATAAATATCTGCTCCTGGAGATGGCAGGTACCAGAAGGACTAAAAGCAGAGTGAGAAATGAACCAAAAGACAAAGAAAATACTTCATCTGCAGCAAATGACAGACGCAGAGCAAAGCATTTAAAAAAAGAACCCGATTCAGAAATACTAATAGAGTGTAAATAACTTGTTTTTAACATAAATTAAACCACAGGCTCCAGGATGAAGCAGCAACGCTGGGTACATCCCATGTTCTTACCCTGGTGGCCTCTGGCGGCTCCTCAGCCTCTCAGAACCCCTGGCGGGAGCCACAGTCAGGGGCCAAATGGTGTCAGAGCAACCAAAGCTTCTGCACTGACACCAGGAGTTGTCACGAAGGCCACACCTGCTGTCGGAATACAGCTAAAAAACATCACGCTCTGGGGATGCAACGCACAGAAACACGCACACACACACACACACAGCTAGACACACTACCTTCCTGTTTTGTCAGCGCTGGTGGTAAATTTTCCACTCGAGGGACCAACATGAAGTTTTCACACAGCCTGATTGAGACAAGTGCAGCCCGGTCGCAGCTTCATCTACACATCTTGGACCTTTAAGATGTGTAGAAGAAGGTTTCACACTTGGGGAAAAAAAAGAAATGAAATGCTGCTGGTGGAGAGTGTCCGCTGTCACGCTGCCCCGCTAATAGTACTTCAGCGCGGTCGGCGTCTCGGTGATAATTATGGAAAATGATGAAAGATATCGAGGTTCCTTTCCACGAGAAGAGGACGACCACAACATCCTTCCTGTCTGCATTCAAGGTGGAGCCATGAAAAAGTCTGATGAAGACACGCGGTCGATCTGAAACGCCATGTCTCGGAAAATATTAAAAAAGCAAGAAAGAAAAAAATCAAACAGAAAAAACCCACATCTTTTTAGGTCTATTGCACTTTTTTATTACATACATGTAAAAAAAAAACAAAAAAACAAACTATAATGGAACCAAAAAAAAAAAAAAACCCCCATGCAACAGAAGTGGTCAAGACCAAAGTGGGTGCAGTCGGACACGATCAGTGGACGTCAGTAGTCAGGAAGAGGTTCAGAGCACCACAGAGCCGCAACCGCTCATGTCAAAATGCAGCGAGTGAGAAGCTGGGAAAGCAGAAGACACCTTACACCAACTCCTTGCATGAAAACAAGCATACCGATAATGATTTTAGCCTCACCCGAACATCTGGCGGACGACAAGACATTCTTCTACAAAGGCAGTGTTCGTCTTTCTAAATCAGCCAGGATCAGGCACTGACAGGGCTTTGATCACCGCAGATGTTCACCCGTGCCCTCGAAATCCCTTGATTTAGAGAAATATTAAAGCGGGCATATAATAAAAAAAATGACCTGGGATGAAAGGAGAAAGAGAGAACGGCTGCTTGAAGCCGCAGAAGCGCCGTTTTTTTTTTTTTTCCACTGCAGGATTAAAGAAAAGCTGTAAAAACACACAGGTAAATGAAATAAAATCCTGCGCGGAAACACAGGCCAAGTGCATTTGAAAAGCAAAACAGCAGCCGTTTCAGCTAGTCGGGTCAGCGTCTATGGAGAAGCAAAAAACGGGTGAAAGAGAGCGCTTAAAAAAAAGATACACCTACACATTTTCCGATTCAATGGTCCTTCAGAAAGTGCTTATGGCAATAGAAGTTGAGCAACACCAGTTCACGTTGATTTTACTTTTTGCAAAAACTGCGAGGAAGGTATATAAAAACCCCCCCAAAACTTAGCAATAAAAGTTCATCTAACTTTTTTCTACATGTGCAAATTCACATTCAGATTTGTCTTCCACAGTTCAGCACTAGTGGCCAGAAATTCTTCTTTTGATACTTTTCTCTGAACCCAGCCTGCATCTTTTAATACAAAGATTGTCAAATAAAACATTTGGCTTACAGTAGCAACAAAGACACGTATAAAAATACGACAGACATTCCTAAACACTGCTTTAAATAGATTAAACAATTGAAACTCTCCACAAGGTGACGATAACTTTTGTCCTCTCGGCGGCTTTTTCAGAGCGAAAACAGACGTCTGAAATTGTCTTCAGAGGGGAACAAACCCTGAATCTAGCGACAGTCAGTGCACGCTGTACAATCGTTCCCATCTGTGAGTGCCATCAATAACTGGGCTCCTCCACCTCTTCGTCGCTCCAGTCGGGGGGCGCGTCCGTTCCGAAGTATCGATCCCCGAAGTTTCCTGACGTGGCAGAAACGTGTCCGTTAAATCTCTGTATCACATAAATGTGCACGCGCTCTCCTCTTTCTGCTGCTCACCTATGCCTGGTATGATGTGGAAGAGGTCGTTGACCTTCTTGTCGACGGCCGTGGTGATGATTTTGACCTGCGGGAAAGCGTAGGCCACCGAGTGGATTCCCATTTCTGCCATTAGCAGAGACACCAGCAGGATCTTGTCCTCCTGAACGTCGTGGTCCTGAACAGGAAGCGGCAGGCATTGAAAACCCCGACAAAGAGAGACAGTTTACGCACTTCTCAGCGAAGAGGCTGTCCCTACCAACAGGACGCGGACGGCCATCATGGCGGCCGCTCCGGTGGACACGGTGCAGTCCATCAGAATGACGTGATCTTCGCTGATGTCTTTAGGCAGACGGAGGTAATGGAGCTGAAAGTGGATGCAGAAAGGATGCTGGTTAAAAACGTCAGCAGAAGAAACGCATTATTAGAGAAAAGCCTTGAAAAAGACACAAGCTGCCATATTTAGCCGAATGTTGCAATAGTTTCTAGGGCAACTGCGGCTGCTGGGAGACGGATGGATCCTGCACCTCTGGTTCTCCTGTGTCCTGGTTGGTCTGGATGAGGATCTTGCCGATGCGGACGTCTTTGCAAACGGCCCTGAGAGCGGGCTCCATGGTCTCCCCAGCACGGAGGATGGACACGCCGGTAATCTTAGAGGAACAAACACAGCTCCGTTGGACAAAAATCAAATCATCGAAAATAAAAAACAAATCCTAGATGTGACTGACGCGTCCTCACCCTCTTCCCATGAAAGGACATGCCTTCATAATCCTCCCCCTGGGGGGTCTGGACCACGTGGACCTATTCAGAGGTGTGTTAATATGTAGTAGAAAACGTGAAGCAAAGACTAACCAGTGTTTCTGAGGCCTGCAAACAAAGATTGCTGATCAAACAGACAGCGGGTGACATTTCAGGCACCTGGGAGGGGAGGAAGGACAGCGCTCTCTCGATCAGCAGACGCATCAGCCTCTTGGAATAGAAGATGAACTCATCGCGACTCGTTTCCTTGTTTCTAAATATGGTCGATTACAGAGGAGTCTTAGACTGTGAAAAGGCTCTTAAGCGGACGGAGGTGCAGCTGCCGGCGCTCTGCTTTTACCTGATGATGGTGTGCATGCCCCTGACCTGGGGCGTGCTCTCCAGAACGCTGAGGGTCTGGGGGAGGGGCTGGGCCTGGTGTGCAGAAGCCAGCGCGGCCCTGTCACCACGGCAACAAGCAAAACAGCAGAGGTGATGCAAGGCAACAGGAGGGGAAGATGGAAAGAAACATACAGAACTATGAGTGGCTTTTTTTTTTTTGCACGTAGGTGGACAGCGCTACGCGCACAATCCCCAAGAAAACACAATCAGAGTGAGCACATGCAACAACCAAATAGCCGAATGAGATTTCCAGAGAAGTTAGGAGCGCCTGATAACGGCTAAACAACAGAATTATTGGGGAGAGGTGGCACACAAAACTGAAAAGCGCAGAATTGTCAGTGTTTTTTTAGTGGGAAATTACACCAGCAGAGACCGTGATGGTGATAATGATGATGATGCGCAACACATTAGGCAGTTTTCTTGGAAACAGACAAGGCCAATTAAGGATCCATTTCATATGCAGAGCAAATTAAATTCACTGGACATAGAATAAATGCATGACGGTCTCCATGACTCCAAACAGTTCCGCTAGGTCTATCCTGGGAGTTCAGACACTCGTACAAATACTCAGTGATGCTGTTGTGGCTGTATCTGTCACTCAGATACAGTCACAACAAAGCCAGATGCAAAGAAAAAAGAAATCATAGCAAATCTGCTCACATATCCCAGCGAAGTTTCCTCTATGGGGTGGATTTTTTTTTTCGACGAACAAACAACAGTCACAACAGGAGGGGACACACGGAGACGACAAACAGAAGAGGAGGAAAAAAATGAGACTGGATGAAGGAATGGTGACACACGGTGAAAAGTGTGACAGCCGAGGGCTGAAAATGTCAGATATATATTCACCGATAGGGCAAAAAAAAAAACAAAAACAAAAACCCTCTTATTTAGGGTTTGAACATTGTGTCCACCAATTCAGTGGGATTTAGAGGTGTCTCAGCACGTGCTATAAACCTTTAAAAGATTTGTGGAGCAAAACAGGAGAATGCAGATTTTGTCAACTGTACAAATGCATCAACGGTGTGTTTGCGTGGGCGGTGTGCAAGCGATCGTGTGGCTGTCACTCTTTCACTGTGCTGAACGGCAAAGGTTGGTATTTCAGCTCACAGGCCCCGACACATCCTGTGTCTAAAGACAGACACCAAGCTCATTTCCTCTCTCTCTTTCTCTCTCTCTTAATGTGGCCAACATTTAATGGAAAAACTCAGCGCTCGGTAGTATTGGAAACTTTCTCTGTGGCGACGCAAAAGTTGACAAGAGCACTACCTTCCTCTCTCTCTTTCAGCCGTAGTCTCTCACTCACACTTGCTGCTGCCAGAAAGCAGGGGTCAGTGACTGGACTCAGTGGCATTTTTTTGACACAGAACATAGAAAGACGATGAACTGTCATTTTACTAGAAAACAGAGAGAAAGAAAACCAACGTCTTTGCATCTATAACTGGCTCAAATCTTTTGACTTTCCAAAGACTGACTGCACAGTCCAGTGTAGGAAGTCTTTACAGCCTGATCAGTCAAACGGGTATGACCGATCTACTGATGCGACAGTGCCGCCTGGTGGTGGCAGCCAGCCCAATCAATGGAAGGATGGAAGTTTTTGGGTGGTTTTTTTTGTGTTGCTGGCCTCTTTTTCCTCTCTCTCTCCCAGTAATATGGAACAGTCGGGGGAATTGGACAGATGGTGAGGAGAGAAAGAAAGGGAGTATAAAGGCCACTCTACCTGACGCTGAGCTCGCGCTGTGAGCCAGGGAGGGATTTGGTGGTGGAGAGAAGTCGGGGGAGAGAGAGTGACAGAGCAGTTCATCAGCAGCCATGTTTTTATGTGCCCGTGTGCGCGTTTTGAGACAAAAACAAAAATCAATTTGACTGCTCCATCATATCTATCAGCAAACGTGCCTTTGGTGACGTAAAATAAACACGACTAAGGTGGACAAAGAATGCACTTGTTCACACAGAAACCATGGGAACAAATCTTTTACGTGTGCAGGAGAATAAGAAGCACATAACTGTGCAAAAATATTCAGACGGGAATTTCAGTTATGCTGACTGAAAAATTGGATTTCTAAAAAAATAGAAGTTGTACAATTTCTTCACACTAGAGGGAGCAACAGAGCTTGTAGTGGCCACAAACATTAGGTAGTTAAAGAAACCTGATCCTGGCTGCACAAGTGTGTGAATCATTGCGTAAGTGATCAGGTTTGTATTTGTGAACTTTCTTACCTCCTCTAACTGACTGTGGACATGCTGAACAATCAAATCAATGGCCACCATGTTGCCGCCACCTGAGAGAATGAAAGGCAGGAAGGATATCGTTTGTGTTTTGAATTTTTTTGAATTATATTAAGCTGTAGTGTAGGAAAATAACAGAAAGATGTATTTGGACACATGCGTACCGCGTGGGACCACGATGTCAGCCAGGCGCATGGTGGGTTCAATGTACTGCTCAAACGCTGGCTTGACAAACTTGTTGTACTGCTTAATGACACCCTTCAATGTCCCTTCCCCTCTCGGTAATGTCCCTCCTCAGCCTGCGAACCAGCCTGATGTCGGAGTCTGTGTCCACAAAAATCTTCATATCCAGCAACTGATAGAAGAAAACAATACAAACAAATCAGAATTGTGTATTTTTCAATACATTATTACAACTGGATAAAAAAGGGGCGTGTGCCTAAAATCTTAATGGCGTAGATGCCTAACTGTGGTAGATAATTCAAAACAACTGCTCTTTTGTAAGAAATTATGCTTCACTACCCCCAAAGGGCAAAAAAAGACCCTGACATACCTGTAGGAGCTTTTTATCTGTGAAGGCCATGATTCCCTCAAAGATGATAACACTGGCTCCATACACAGTTTTCTGTGGTGGACACACGCAAATGTAGTAATGAAGCGCATGCACGCACACGCACGCGCACACACACAAGTATACAGAGAACACATGTCTAGTTTACATAATTTGCTATGTAACTGCACATTAAAGTAAAAAGCAGGAACACATAAATCATAGTAATGTTTTTTTGGGACCATCTGGAGAAGCAACATGAGTCCAAAGCCTCCAGTGGAGGAGATTAAAAAGCTCTTTGTTAATCAAAGAGAGGAGATCATATTCCATAATTCAGAAAGAGCGCTGACACATGCGTGCATCTGTCCTCACCCACTCCTTCTGTCTGCCGTGAGTGGTAAAGTCGTACACGGGGATTTTCACACTCTTCCCCTGCTTGAGTTTGCGCAGGGTGTCTGTCAGCAAGTCGAAGTCAAAGGCGTCGGGGTGGTCAAAGTTGTAGTCGTTGCTGGCAGCCCGGATCTGCTCTTCAGCCGAGAGAACCTGAGGATCAGCACGGGGTCCAGTTATTTTGAATTTTATGCAACATTTTTAGACAAAGTACATACTATAAAATGATCTACATAAGGCTGGTAATAAACACTTGGGCACAGGTTGGTGTTTGACAGGAGGTAAAGTCTGAGGGCCTAAATTTAGGATGCCATCATGCGCCTGTGTGACGTCTGCAGCAGCTTGTGTGTGTGTGTGTGTGTGTGTGTGTGTGTGTGTGTGTGTGTGTGTGTGTGTGTGTGCCTTCAGCGGGGCCTGTGCTTTTAAACTGCAGATCAGGTATTTGACACAATACCAGAGAAGAAACTGCTGATTCACAAAATAACACCAAAGCACATAAAGAATGAATAAAGCAAAACAGCACAGAGATGAATGAGACCAAGAGCGAATACGGGAGTTAAAAAAAACCAAAAAAAACCCAAATAAAAACCCACCAAAACCCAAATAAAAACGGTGTCTGGTAGGGCAGTGTGCTGAGGGTCAGTTTGAAACCCCTCCTGCTCTGCACGGACTGACCTGCTGCAGACTGTCACAGCATTACATAACCAGAGTGGGTGGAGGCGCGGAGGAAGGACATACTGCTCTTTCATGGTTTTTTTTCTCTCCTCAGCTTCTTTTCTTGCTCCTCCCTTCCTATTTTATCTTTTGTGCCTCCTCTTGCCCTGGTCACGGTCCTTTTTCCTATTTTTTTATCTAAACATGCGCAAACGTTTCGGAAAACACAACCTACCGCATGAACTAGTGAAGCAGGCCTGAGGGTTTCAAACGTAAATAACATCAGTAAATACATAAAGAAAGAAAGAAATGCACATAGGTGCTGCAAATATGAACCTTGTAAAAGGAGTCCATGGACAGCAGAACAACCCAGGGGACATCCAGAGCTTCGATTATTTTCCTGGCAACAGTCGTCTTCCCTGAAGCGCTGCCGCCACACAAACCTAAGTAGAAGAGAGATATGAAGCAATGGTGCAATACTTGCGTGCAGAGCAATTATAAAATGCCTCTGCTGTGAACATTTTACAGCCTGCCTGACTTGCTCTAGGCTGTCTCTCAGTGTCACGGTGGCGTGCAGGAACACAGACCAGCCTGGCGTTCCTCACAAACATCCCAGTCAACAGGCACATACTTGGAAATCTTCGCACACAAATGATTACTTTTCCATCAGCCTCACCGATGACAAAGGCCTCTTTGGACTGAGTTCCATGCTCGTTGTACCAGGGGGGCCGGCCCGCTGTGTAGATGGTCCGTTTGGACGTGCGCAGGAGGGGAGGCTCGGACTTGCACTGGCTGGTGGTCCTCTTCCTGGGAGACAGGCCTGTGCTGACAGGCTGGAGGAGCCGGTCCAGGGATCCGTCTCCGCTGCTGTTAGGAAGAAACATTGCACATGTGATCACGCAGAAGAAACGCACTGAGAAAACCAGTGTCCTGTGTGGCGTCTCTGAATAAACAGACTGTCAGAACTAAGAACTATCTCACAGTGCTGAGCAGCAACTAAATGGTCCAAAACACATGGCACATATTGATTTTGTGTATTATCACTCGATTACTTGAGATTTTGTTTCCTGGATATAATTTTAGGGTGAATACTATAAATACATTTCTGATATTCAGTCCAATATTCTCTGTGATTGTTTTGTTTTGCAAACATCATTTGTATAAATTATGACAGATCTATTTTGTAGAGCTTAGGAACTGTGTCATACTTGTAGTTAATTACTTGCCAGTGGCAAGCTCGCAGTTAATTAGAAAAAAAAAGAAAAAGATGGAGCTTCTGCCATGTTACTCAGGTTACAATGGTTAATATTTAGTTTTGACATTGTCTAATCTCCTGAAAAATATGGCGCAGGTGACAAAGGTTAAAGTACAGCATGTTATCTGCCTCAGGTGCCCAAAAAAAAAAAAAGAATGAATGAATGAATGAATAGCAAGATGAGTTTTCAGAAACAAAAGTGGTCAGCAGCTGATGTGTCACTGGGATTTCAAAAGTGTTTGTCAGAAGTGGTAAGTTTCAAAATTCAGCCGACAGCAATTTTGTCTGTTACCAAAGTTTGTTCTGCAGTAAGTAGTGGATTACCTGTACTAAACAGGAAACGGTTGCAAACACCACTTTGGACAATAGCTAAGAAATCTACACTTCCTCCAGAGAGGACTGTAAAAATGCGGATGCCATAAATGTGTTTTACTGGACAGGATAAAACAGCAATACTGGCTCTCTGTCACTCCCTGCTTCCAAATTTGAATAGGCCCAATAAACTCAAGCAAGTGGAGCGTCCATAGGTTAGAGGTGGTCAAATAAGGAGGATAAAGATTTATTTTGCAACATTTAGGTGATCTGATGAAGTTAG
>CAAE01015033.1:331793-351871 GCA_000180735.1 Tetraodon nigroviridis | reverse complement strand
ATCATTAAATGGTTTCATAGAGAGACTGTTACTCAAGGCATGTTTATGACAACTGTCAAGCTTGTGTTTCCACTCAAATGTGGACTGCTGCCAAACCACAGGCAAGACCAGAACAACAGATGGCAGGGCTGCTAGGAAGTGGAAAGAAGAAAAAGTCTGTTGCTGAGTTAAACTTCAGGAGAACTCCCTGTAAACCACAGTTTGTTTGTTGGTAATAAAAGCAAAACCCCAACTTTCTGTAAAAGTAAGGATATGCTAAAGTCATCAAAAACACTAAAGTACTGCTAAAGAAGAAAAAGAAGATGATACACATTCCGCATTGTCCCTTTTCTTTAAATCTCTGCCTGTTCTTCAAAAATGCATGTACCATTTGACAGCATTGGTCCAGGAAATACTGTACATGCAGAAAGAATTCATTATTAACGGAAATTCTACACGGACACCAATACATTTACAGGTGCTCCACAGATAACAGATATAACAGATAAAAGATTTCTTGAAGTAACCTGTAGTCTGTCTGTTAGTCTGAAACGCTATCAATAAGGTCAGGGCCTATACACCCAAAGCCTCTTACATGGCTCAGCACAAACTCTAATTTTGGAAAAAAAAAGGAGATGAATGCTGTGAGTTCTGATATACTGTATGTACCTTCATTAATCTTTCATGATTATTTTTGAAACAACTCGGGCTGAATTATTCATCCAATGTTGTAAGAGTAATGCAGGAGTTTCAAGATAATATCTTAATGAAGCCTTCTGCTCTCAACATTAAGAAGTTCTGCAGGTAACAACCTGCATATCTATGAGTGGCTGCTCCATGCGGCCCACCCCTCAGCAAACACAGTGAAAGCCGACTCTGGGTATGTCAACTTTGACTGTGGACAAAATCAGGAGCACAGGTTTCTGAATGGCCTTGCACTGACTAATGCAGCCAGTGGGCAAGTGTGACAGTGAGGAAATATGAGTTCTCATTCTTTGAGTGATGGGCTTGAGGGCAAAGGTTAGTCAAAAAATAGGTTGGAAAAAACTGCCAGTAACAAAATTCCATAGTGTACCTTGATTGTGTGTTCAGCCATAGTGTGGTAGTTTAGCCCAGCCTTGGACCGGAATTGTTTGTGGCACTGTTGGCACTTCAGGGCGTCCTGGAGCTGAAAGGGCAGATGACCACAGATAAATAAGAGGGATCCAATACCGGAATCCATGTTTCTGGCTATATTCTCTGAATCTGCTGTCATTTTGTTTCATCTGCGCCACAATAAAATGTGCAATTTGGGATCAATGTTTGGGACAAAGCAACTTCAAGAGCCAATTTAACACAGGATTCCTTTACTCTGGTAGATATATTTTTTTTCTCCTTGTCACAGTATTGATTCGATCTGGTGAGTGACCCAGTAATAATCTAGTAATTCTATCATTGCTTAGCAGAAAACTGACACTTTAATAGAGTCACACGGGCCACTGCACCAGAGTGCCATGAAAGTGGCTGTAGGAACGCACCTCTTGGGCCCTGAGGCTTCTGTAATCCTGACAGTGGGTGGACAGGAAAGGGGCTTTTATGTTACACCAGCAGAGATTCATCAGTGTCGTTAATGCTGTCCACGATCAAGTGTAATACAAACCCACCCTGCATGTGTAAAAAGTTCACCTCTTTGGTTAATTTTAGGTGACAGTTGACTTGTAAGCCCAGTGAAATTGGTCTAAACATATTGTATACTGTATGGGGAAAGACAGAAATTACTGGACCAGGATAGCCATTTTATTTTCTTGAGATCAATTAAATTGCTGTAAAGACACCAGACGGGGTACAATGGGCTCCTGTGAAAGCAGTATCTAATAACACCGCTGCCAGGCTGGAAATTTCAGCTCTGTGCCGAGAGAGCTTTATGCTGTACTCACTTTAATAGAATACAATTGACAAATGTTGCCAATAAGAACTCCAATTTTAAATAACATCTTAATATTAATGCAGAGACATGCGGAATGAAGGACATTAATGTCTGAGAACAAAGTTGTTTTTTTTCCCCTTTTTTTTCATTCAGGAATCAAAAACACCCACAAACCTTCTGGCAAATCTCCATGTGCTTCTTGAGGCCATGGACTGTTTTTCTTGTGACAATGGAACAGGTGGGACATACCACCTCTCCTCTCTCTGAGATTGCACGCTGCCACTGTGTGTCAGGAATAGCACCTTTGGAAAAAAAGCATTTATTGTAATAATTAACTCAAAGTAATTTGTATTTCTGAAATAAATGTTCACGCTACCTTGTCTTATGGCCTAATTTTATGCTTTGTAAAGCAGCATAGCACTAAAATACTTAAAAAAATGCTTCAACAATTCACAAATTAGAAATTAATATCCACTAGAATTTGTTGTGGTTAGATCTTTTTGGTAGAGCGACTTGGAGTACCAGCATGTTTTTTATGATGTTCCTCACTGAAGGCGCTACCCTCTGGCCTCTTGACACGTCCTGCTTTTAACTTCTCTTCCACTTTAGTCATACCTAATGTCACAAAGTCAAGAGAGTTTAGGCAGTTTAACAACAGATCTACAAGCATGAGGATTGATTTTAAAGGTACTGTGGCAAAAAAAAAAAAAAATATGATTTTTTAATATATCTCAAAAACTTGCAGACATTATGATGGAACACCTAGCTGTGGACTTGTTTGATAACAGCTTTGGTGTATTAGTCTTTCCACAAGAAGACATCAGTCACTGTGACATCATCAATCACTTTAGTAAGACAGCAATACAAGTGGTATCAACATGCCTATGAATGCTGATAACATAAACAGGAGTCTCCAGTTTACGTTTTATTTTTTATTTTTATTTTGTGTCTGTAGTTCTTTTCCAATGTGTCTCTGTAGCACCAGAGCTAGGCTTCTAATCAGAGACACGTGACACCACAAACTCTCATTGCTTCCACAATTCAGTCCTAATTTTAACTGCTGCTTTTAAATCCTGACCTCTGCATTTATAAAATCTAGTTTCCAATATACAGTGAATCATTTTGAAGATTTTGCAATAAATATAGTCACAAACACATGGTGAAGTGGAAGAAAGTTTTTGGTTGAAATTTACCTTTCAGTCCAAATGTTCCAGATATAGATGGTTGCTCTCCGGTAAATTTCTTGGGCGTTTTCTGCTTGCGTCCTGGATCAGGAGAAAAATAAAACACAGAGTCAACTCATAAATGAAAACACATTATGAGAACATGTAATATAAGATACACTGTAAGCTGACTGTGTCGCATTCGCTCTGGGTCTTCATCGGGGAAAGGAGGGGGAAGGCTGCCTCCCTCGCTCTCACTGCCACCCGCATCGGATGACGTGCTCTGAGATTGCGACTGCTGGGACAGAGCCTGGACTGGCTGTGACTGGTGCGTTTGCTGGCTGTGGCTGTGCTGTTTTCGCTCACTCCTCTGGTGGGCCACCTCTCCGTTCTGAGAGGGAACCGACACCTCGTGGGTCTTTTTCACCTTGAAGAACACCGGAGAAGGAGGACTGTTCTCCATGGGCCTGAATTCACAGAGAGCATGAGGACAATTCTAAGCAGTCAACAATATAATTAGAACGAGCATGATATGTGGATTTGATCTGCACTCACCTTTTCTTTGTGTTGAATTTGATTGGATTCTTCTGAAACTTTGTCTCCTCATCTCTGGGCTCCACACTGGCTCTGTCTGGGTGGTTCCACAGTTTGTGCTTCTGCAGACGCACCTTTGTTGCGAACACTGCCTCGCAGTACGGGCAGCTGTGACTCAGCTTCTCACCTTCTGTGGCCTGATGCAAACACAGACAGAAGGAACTAAAATGATACTGGAAAGGTGTATAATGGTCTTATGATACTCTTCAACAATGGAGAATTACCATCTCACTATCAACATATAAAAAGCTACACAGCAGGAAAGAACAGAGTTTGGTGACTCACCCCCTGGCAGCGTTGATAGTGGTACTTGACGCCATAGATGCTGGGAAATTCTAACCAGCAGCCTGAACATGGACACTTAACCCGGGAGCGGCGCCGAAACTCTTCCTTCCATTGTACAATCAAATGGGCCTGCTCAAAAGCGTAGAAGAGAGCATTTATTGTGGAGAAAATGACCACTGCAATGCATATTTTCCATATTTAGTAGGAGCTGCCTGCATACAAAAAATTCAAGCAGGCCCAAGTTTAAAGAGGGACTCACAGGGATGTTTCTCAGTTCCTGCACTTCACCTTTAGGACGACCTTTTCTTTTCCCCTCTGCTGGCTCATCACACAGTGGACCTGGGGAAGTCAGACAGAAAAATGACTACTGAATACTGGCACTACTTCACATAGGATGAGGAAAACAGCAATGTTTTAACCTCTGAGGTCATTTAGGGGGTAGGGTTTTGACAAAAGCTAAAGTTGTAGAAATATTCACTAGTTCCATTTTTCATACTGCAGCTTGTCTATTTTCTCACCCCCATGTACAGTGTAGTTTTTCTCACTTCCTTCCTCTTCTCTCCCCCCCGCCCTTCCAAATTTTGCTCCATGGGAACTTTGGAGAGTACACTCACTCAATTACTGTTCACTGCTCTGCTACAATTAGACCTCTTGCACTATCAGTTCTGAGGAGGGAGAGAAGTGAGGGAGAGCTGAGGTTGGGGTTATGTAGGTGGATGAAGAGAGGGGGAGGAGGAAGCGGCAAAGAGGATGCTGAGGGAGAGAGAATTGCAGAGGCTGATGACTTCTTCCTCCTAAGCAGAATGCCAAATGAGAGAGCGGCTGATAATAGCTGAGGCTATGCTTTCTCTTTGTGATATAGCTTTCCATGTCCTCTCTGTGTTTATTTAGCAAAATGACACAAGGGCAAAGGTCAGTTGGTCTAATTGGATCTGAAAAATGTCAAATGTATGCTAACTAAAAATGAGGCTGCGTTTATTGGGATGCAGTGCTGGTATTTACGGAATATCTTTAGGATCTGTTTTCCCTTCCTAGACTGAGGGGCACGACATCATTTCCAGCTGCTTTCTTCCCCTGCACATTTGCTAAAAAGCAACGAAAGTGTGTGAACACGTTTAGCACAGCCATACTGAATCATAGCACTGCGTAAGCCAACATATAATAAAAATGCTAGAAGGGTTTTTCAGATAACTTACAACTGTAACTGACTTGCTGCCATCAATACTAATAAAACAGGTCAGACTGCCAAAAAAAACCCTTAAATAACTGTCCGGGAATCTAATGTGCACAGAAAACAGTGCAGGTCTACATCAGCACAAGCTCCTCAGTTTTCATTACAGGCTGTTCTCTTTTCTATTTTGCATGCTTGGTCTTCCTATTTTTCTCCACTCTCGCTTGAGTTATTATGTGTAATCTATTACTTCAGACTGACAAAATGAGGTACAAAATAAAGTGCGGCGAGGTTGGAAATCACGCCGGCACTGCGAGCTGTGTGTGGGTTTAGTTTCTGACACGGCCAGTAAACATACAGAAACGAGCACATTGACACAGAAACACAAAACTATTGCTTGTGTGTGTGTGTGCGTGTGTCCAGGCGGGTATATTAATATTCTCCAGGCTACACAGCATTTCTCTATTAGCTGCCTGGGTAGCAGTTGCAGAGGTAATGCAGTCTGCGGTGTAAGTCTGGTGCTGAGGAGGAGCAACTCGAGCGTGCATTCTAATTCCTGTCTTTGGAAATAAAGATCTTATGAAGGAAAGACTACAGCTCAGAAATGACCGAATTCCACTCTTGGTTGAGATATGTTGTTGTTACTATGGAAATAAGGGCTATTTGTCCTTGTTACTATTATCAGAGTCCTTATTCTAACAGGAAGAAAAATTACAACCGCCTGTAGAAAGCAAAACTGAAGCTCACTTTTTCACAGACAAACCAAGAGGATAAAACAGCTGTTCAGCTAATGGCGGCGTATGATTTGCTCCCAGCTGTCTGCAACTGTTGCTCCAAGCCAGTTAATCCTAACGGAGGAGAGAGGCTGAGGCGCGCAGTGACTATAGCATTCAGAAACCCTGTTTGCAGGCAGCTGCCTAATGATCTCAGATAACCTCTGAGTTGTCCTAGCTACGCCTGCGAGCTCCTCTTGAGTCCAAGGGTGCGCACAATGCACAAACACAAGCTCACACGTACAATCGTACTCAGAACAGAATCGTACTCAGAACTCACTTGTGTTCGTTGACGAAGCACACACACAAGACCCTTTGTGTCTACATAGTGTGGTCCAAACTGAAATTTTGAGGCAACACACACAAACACACCACCAATCAAGACAATTCTGAACAGTCAGAAAATCACACAAGTTAACCATATCCTAAATGTTGATCATTGGCCTCCTCTAGGTCCTTTTTTTTGGAAAACTATATTGCTGCAGGGTTTTTTTCTTGCAGTTTCTCTGCTTACTCTTGTGGTGTTTATGGCAGGCTGCCAGTTTGGTAGCATCACTAAGTCAAACTTTAAGAAATGGAGATCTGGTGAGTCACAGAGAAACCGCAGCACCCACATTGATTTTACTTGTGCTGCAGGTTTCTTACCATTACACCCAATTTATTGTCTGATGCCAGTTCGGCTTATGGCCAGCTGTGCTTTGACATCCAGTCACAATCCAAAACCTATGGTAATCTCAGCGGACGCAAGCAGGACCAGCACAACCAAAGTTGCATGTAAAAAAAAGTTGAATTAAGAGCAAATTATTTGAAAGGTAATGTATAAGATTTGTTTGGCAGGTTCACCATTACTGCATGCTAACATGCTATAGTATACAAGCAAGACACTGTCAACAGCAACCAGCCAGACAGACATCTCCTCTAGACTGTTTGCAGAGGCCCCCTAATGGACAATGACTCACCAACGCTCCCATTTCCCTGTACACATCCTCAGCTGCCATTCTGATGCCTGACAAATAAAGGGGTGACAAAGATGACAAAAGACTCCCAGCCAATGGAGACGAGGGGTTGGGCTATAAAAAGCCCTAGAATTCAATTTTATCCCAAAACAAACATTCTCTGATAGCAATAGGTCCTCGTTGATTCCATCTGTTGGCTTAAGGTGACAAAGATTCAGCAGTCAAATGATTGGAAAGTGGAGAAAATGAGAAAAATGTGGATAAATGATGGTGATGGTGAGTGTGCTGTAGCGCCCCCTGTTGGAACAAACACAAGTCCCCAATCGGAAGCTTCTTGGGTGATTACTGAGTGGATATATTAGTTCAGTATAGCAAAACAGGAATGTATATTTGTATTAAAAAAAATGGTTGCGTCACAACAAAACGCTTCACGGCACCGGAAGTGTCTTCAGGAAACAGAAGACCATACTTTACTTTTGGCATCATCGAAAGCGTGGTAAATCATCATAGGCCACCTCTCGAATTCATTTTTGAGGCAAACGAACGTTTCCTAATGTAACTGTGCTACTCGATCGGGCGTTAGAGGAGAGGAAACCGTTGTATACACTACGAAAGCTGCTGGCAACCAGTAAAAGCTGACGAAGATAAGCCCTATCGTTCCACTGACTGAACACTGACTAAACACGTGAATTGGTTGTTTCAACTTTGTGATTAAAAAAAACCTTTTACTAAAGGACTACTGACCGTCATTACAGAAAAAATGAGAGATTTAAATACAGCTTAACGATGCAGTAACACGAACTTCACCGACATGTCACATTTCCTCTAGAGAAATCAACAAATTTGTATCAAATTTGTAACAAATCTGTTTTCAAACATCGAGAGAAAAGTCGCGTTCTGACTGCAGTGTACCCCGCATGGTTTTACCTATTGTTAAATGAGGAAGTTTTCTCTTCGTTCTCCATCTTTGCGAGCCTCGCTTCCACGTTAATGGCAGCCATGACTGTTGACAACCAGGTGGCAAACTAAGCTAGCACCGAAGCATCATGGGACTTGTAGGCCTGTTACGTCATGCACGAGGGCTCGTTGGCTCTAATGGACTTCAAGCCCCAGAATGCACACGTCACCTGACCTCGGAACGGGTCAATTCTTCTTGAGGAACGCTTGCAAGTGGTGAGGCGTAATAAGCCACGCGTGATAAAGAAAACTTATACTATCAAATTTAATATCTAGTTTTAAAATTAGCATATTAGCAATTTGGTACATATATCGTAGAAAATCCATGAATAAAGGTCTGTTATTATAGAATACACATGGGGAAAAAAAATCTATATAATGTGTAAAAAGAAAACCCAACCTATTGCACAATATTTGACATTCAATGGTTTAAGGGTAAGCCATCAACCCTAAATCATGCTGGGTTTTATAGTCTGACATTAAAGTGAATTTTCAAAACAAAATTCTTTTTTGGCCATTCTGAAATGTGGAGATTGGAAAGACCCCTCAAGCTCCTGCTGATTGGACTTGAATCAGAGCCAGGGTTTACTCTCCGTTGAGTGAAAATACCACCATAGTGCCTGTGAAAATGTGACTGAGCTCATTTTACTGAACCACACTGGCTAGGTGTGAAAGCACCATCAGGCTAAGAATTCAAAATGCTGATAATACAGCCTACAAAATTAGGCTGTGTTTAGGGGTCCAGTTATTAAAAAAAATGTGTTAATGATAATCGATATGAAAACAGAGGAACAGAGAACATACGCACACATAAGCACAAAAACAGCCCAGCCAGACAGGATTTCTTCACGGTTACATCATGCAGATATTCTGACCAGAAGGTTTGTAGATTAACGTGAGGGCTGATAATATGAGGCGCAACAGGCAGAATCTTCCACCAGAACAAAGAAAAAAGAAAGAGAAAGGAGCGATCCCCACTGTGAAGATGGCAGAACATGTGAACCTGTGTGGCAACACTGGGTACACTGTGTATAATGGGCACAGTCTGAACACTGAGAATCTCCACAGGGAGCCCTGGAAATTGATGCCTTTGTTTGCCCAAACGAAGGCTCACTGCCCTCCTGAGATGGTCTAACCACAGCTATGCTGATTATTAATGGCACAGTGGCTGTATCGCCATTAATTGCTATAAAAATAAAAAGAAAAAACATTCAAAAAGCATTAGAACGCAAGAAAGATTTTGTAACAGCAGCTGCTAATCTAATAGTAGCAGAGTTGCTGTGCAAATAAGCCCAGATCTGAGATCATTTAACTTTTTTTTCCTATTAACCTTTATATGAATTTTTAAGTAATTGTCCCTGTCAAAAATATAAGAGTTCCATATGTGAGCAGAAGAATACATTTCATATTCCCAGTAAGTCCACAGACAACCAAAAAGAAAAATGCAAATGACCTCATAAATGTTTATTTAGACAAATGCAATCTGATCGATGATGGTATCGCAGCAATAAGCGAGGGAGAGCAGTTTTTCTGATGAAATAATCATAGTGTTTGTGAAAGAGATGAATATTAAAAACCTCTTGTGAAGTTTTCCATACACGTCATCCTCTACCAGTGAAAACAAATACAAATCCAAGAATTCCTCATTCTGCTCTTCTCCAGTTTTTACTACAGAAACAAGCGTTTACAACACGGTAACGCAAAGCATGTGGAGAAATGCTAAAAACTATTCATTTTACTTGCTCTAGTGAACTTGGCCTTTATTTTCTTGTGGGGTGTCTGTGTAGACACAGACCGGCACATGCAGGGCAGGAGTTATTTGGTAAAAACAGGCACAGCTGCATCTCTGGCACTGCCTGGCAGGGGACAGAAGAGGTTAGGCTACTAGTGCTTCCTTGCCCTTACAATCTCTGTGATTTAAAGTATATTCTCATGCACAGAACCTGTCCTCTATGCAATGAAACGCTCCATTTGGTTATTCAAAAAAAAGACAAAATAGTGGAAGAGAAAGGTAACTCTATTCCATGAATGTTTGAATTTAGTCATTGGTTTTTTTTGCTGCCCAGCACACTGCTTGCCATTTACTAATATGTAATCTTGTGCTGCACTTAGCTGAATACTGACAGATAATCATACTGCAGGTGTGTGGAGTTGACACCTAATGAAAGCTTTATACCGAAGAAAAAACCCATTACCATTCACCATCGCTCTAGCTGCACACAAAAGCACATCTGGCACACTGTATTCACTGGGAGAGTACGAGCATGTGCATCAGACGATCAGGCAAATAAAAAAAGAAAGCACAAAACTTTAGTGAAAATAAAATGCCCAGTGCTTTGCCATTCTATTTGAGCTAAAGCCTGATAATAAACATACTCAGACACATGCAATCCACCACCCTGACATGCAAATCCAGACTTTGAAGCTACATAATAATGCAGAAAAAAATATTGGAGCACATCCTCTATCATAGGTGCTCTGTATTTCTGGAAAAAATGGCAGCCACCTGAACATACCAGGTCATCCAATCAGCAAAATAACAATGCTTAGCTGGCTATTCGTTTGGAAGAGAATTCCCCTGTCCGGCCCTCCTTTTCCCAAATCTTCCACTACCATCCAGATGGCTCCAGATATCAGTCATGTCAATGCTCGGCACTGCACGTTTGTTTAATTTTAACTGTAAGTTGGTCAGAGGGAAAAAAAATGCGTAGTTTCCAGGCTCTTCTGCGGTTAGAAGGGTTGGATTACACTGATGCCTGTGGACCATTGATTCTTAGCAAAATACACCCATTTCAACAAGCAGCAGAAAGGTTAGATTATCACGTTCATCAAACCCTAAAACATGGCATAACTGCCTTCACTGCTTATTGAAATGTTCAAAATCATATGTCTTGCATACATATAGGAAACTCTCTGACACACACACACACACACACACACACACACACACACACACACACACACAGTGACATTTACTTTCCCGTGAAGATCTGAAGTCAAACTGCTGTGGCTCCACACTCACTGTGTCTGTTGTTGTCAGTGTGTGATGAGGTTCTAACGTGCTCCTGGCTGTGCTTGGGGTTCCGGCTCCTTGGCAGCACCGACGAGGACAGCTTCCCAAACTTTGGACCACTTGGGCTTTCCATCCTGGAACGACAGTTGGAGGATTACAACTGCGTGTAAAAAAAAAAAAATGTCTGCCAAAAAACCGAGGCAATGTTTGATGTGTTCTGAGCATCATTAATCCTCTTCCATTGGCTGTCAAAACATTGTTATTAGCCGTGATGATACTGCCTCCTTGTTCAGTAATGCACTTTCATCATGTCGGCCATTGGTGTAATTCCAATGAAGGTTGATCTGGTTGGAGGCACCACATCATCTGCGGTGGTAATGAGGGTGTGACCCTTCCATGTTTCATTACAAAATCAATATACTCACTTACACACCAACTCTATGCTCTGCCCCATTAAACAGAAGGTGAGTCCAGAGAGAGAAAGGAGAAAAACTTTTCTTCCAGAGCAACCCTGCAATCTTGAATTGTCTTGGAATTGGGAAATACATCAGTTGTTTGAAGGCTTGAGTCAGAAGTAACATTCAAATTATTCTTTTCTTTCGCTTGTAAATATTTCAAACAAACAATATTCCTCAATATATGGAACAAAGGTGCATATTGAAATTGAAACCAGAACCTTTTCATGGAAAGTTACACTGGGAAAACAAGGAAATATTTCAATCTAAATTCCAATTGAACATTATTTTGAAATCAGCATAAAAGCCAAGATAGCAGATGGCAGAAAAATGTTGAACAATGATTAACAAGCTGGCTAAACTAACTCCTAAATTCCATGTGACACTGCATTACTTATCTTTTCACACAAGCAGTGTCAAAACAACAGCACACACAGGTTACTCAGTCGTCAGGACAGGATGGGTGTGTGTGTGTGTGTGGTTCTAAACGCAACTTTAAAATGCATGGTGACCAAACTGCATGGTGCAGAAATACCACATGCAGAGAAGCACCTTCCTGTTCCTGCTAAATGTGTAAAGAACATCTGACCTAAAACACACCGACGCAAAAGAATAGGAAGACAGACGGCTGACTTCCCGGCAATGCTTTTTCTTAAAACACTTGAAAAAACTTCCATGCATTGCGTTCCTTTAATGCACAACCCTCTTCTGACAGGACAGTAGCTTATAGATTTTATAAATAAAGCATGTATCTGGTGTGAATATGAAAGCTGGATTCAGCTTCAGCACCATAAGGGATTAGTGCAGTTAGACACATCCTGGTAAAACCCAAGAACTGAGTACCTCGGGTCAACACGGGGGCCACAGCCATGGGGCGTGCGTGCGTGCGTGCGTGTGGTACAAGGTTACACACATGCCTATTTGAGAGGTTAAGACACACAAGTGCTACATTTAGCTACTTACTCCTGCAGGGCCACACCTACCTGGACTGTCCTGCGGGCCAGAGAGCACCTGGGGCCGCGGGTGGCCCCGGGTCACCCACGTGAGGGCGGAGAGAAGGCGCGGGTCAGAGGACAAGTAGCTAAAGTGGGCGTTTTTCCACCGACGTTATGTTACATGACACACACACACACACACACACACACCTGCTGGGCGACGAAACCCGGTCACACTGTTTCCGAGGGGGCCTAAGTGGAAGCGGACAGCCGTCACGGTGCCCCCCTCAACTCAGACGAAGGGGAGAGGAGGTGGAAGCCGGGGAAAAGACACCGGGATTATGAACTGCTCCGTCGCTGGATATTCCTGGAGACTTTCATCGTATTCCCAGTTTCCAGTCGCCGCGTCCCCCTCCGTCCCCGCATTAACATGTACACCACGAGGCACTTCTCCCTAAACACCCCCTCGAAAACGTACGCGTTCAAAAATATCCATGAAAATACAGGCAGATCCCCGGCGCCTTGAGGAAAGAAATAAAAGAATACGGGATGGTTTTTTATAGGCAGTGAGGCAAAATGGCGACTTTATAGGAGGAGTAGAAAAAAAATCCTTGCGCTGGCAGGAGCTGAGGGGAGACACAAAAATATGTTTAGTGCGGTCATTTCGACGACAGCGACACAGTTGTTCGGCATAAAAGAAGACGAAGCGAAGGGAAATGAGCAGGAAAACGCCACGACGACCGTCGGCGTCGCTGCCCCGCTCGGTTCCTTACCTCGGGATTATTTCGGGGCTTTTATACGGACATGATCCCGGCGGCCGTGTACAGTGTGACAGTAGTGTTGGCCAGGTCGCGCGCGGCTCCCGCTCCACCTTTGACAGTTGCCAACTACAGTCTGGAGGCAACTTGCGAACTCTCGCGGTATTGTTGTTATCATCGATATCGAGCGGATTAATATTTGGGGGCGGCGGAGGGCTGTTCTAATAAAAGCCGGTCCGCGGCGTGTTGCTCCTCCTAACGTACCGCCGCTCCATCCCGGCGGAAAAAAAGGGGGTCAGACCGTTTATTCCTTAAATCAGCCCCCGTCGAGGACTGTCTACAAATCTCGCATCTGATGATTTGTTGGGTGTCCTTCAGACCGCGGGGCTGTTTCGCTGAATCGGTCGACGGTAATGAAATAGTGCAGGTTGTTGTTGTTGTTGTTGCTGCTTAGGCCGGAGTTGAACTGAACTACTGTAAATGAAATGACTAACGCCCAACAAATTTAGTTCATCAATTAAGTTCTGGAACATAAATCACAGGATGAGGATCATAAAATTTGAATTTGAATTTCAGGTCGACAGATTTATCGCATTACACACTCAATAACCAACTTCAATGAGCTGATAAATGCCCAACATATGGTGCGACTTCATGTTTCTCTGGTATCAGAGCTCATGAATTATAAATTGCATGGTTGCCACCTCGGTAGAGTAACAGCGGGTCCCTCATGGCCCCTCGCTCGGTGCCAGTCATCATGACCTAATATCTGTCATTAGTGGAATTCATCAGGAAACCATGATGTCATGGCGGTGGAGAAGGTCTGCAGCGTCTCCAGTAGAGGGCAGCAGAGCCTCATTTATGCTTCACGATTGACACAACGCCATGTGTTTAAATAAATCAAAATGAGATTTGTTTCGTGAACACCAGACTTTAAATTTGAAAGGACTTTGTTTGGCAATGACCTGGCATACATATGTAATACACACACTGTAGCTATATAGACACAATATAGGTGACTATTTTATTGTCAAGCGTTACGTTCACGCATTCTCCACCAGGGGGCAGTAATGCTGCATCAATGGAAATGACTTGATTTAACAATATGGGCACTTGTAGCATTTTTGTCAATTTTTAACTACTCTCACAACGTGTGTAAGTCTACCTTTTGGCACTATCTAAGGATGATTTAAATGATTTGTGGAAAAGAAAACGTGATTGCACTGAATAAAACCTGCTGTTGTGTGTCCTGCTTCCAAAACATGCCACTGCTCTCTTTTAAGCAGCAGTGTGTTTAACTTGAGATTGATATTTTATTTTGGGTGTCGATTTAAGTTCTCGCCGTTCCTCCGCTGACACTCAACTTGCAAGATGGCAGGCTCTTGATGTGGGGTTCTTATTTTCCATTTTTTATCTTTTGAGCTCCTCAGTAGGAGCTTAATAAGTGAACAGGGGTGAATGAGGGCCAAAAAAGAAAAAGAAAAAGAAACCCTCAGCTGTTTATGCCACTGGGAGGTTCTACTGGAACAGCTGCTTCAGGACTCCCTTCCAGTGAGAAACTGATGGGCGCGGATGGAGCATCTCTATTTCGGAGCTGTCAGAGACCGTGATCCAGCTGATCAAAGTCAGGAGCAGATACACCACAGACATCCTGAATGGAGTCTCAGCTTTTAGAAAATAGGGATGAAAGACAAGCTTTCAGGAGAGAAAGAGACACTTAATGATAAACAGTAACTAATTAACTGCACTATTCAACCATCTGCTCCATGTATTTATTCAAGGATGCAAAGGCTACTGTTCACTGAATCTGTTTATCATACGTGTGCCTTGTTATCAACTGGTGAGATGCTCCATGTCTCCCAGTAATTGGATCCCAGTGTGTCTCTGTGTTTATACTTGCTACATACTGAAAACCAAAATACACTTTCAATCAGCAAAATAAGGACATTTATGAAAAACGAAGATATTTAAGCTTGTCCTCACAACTTTAAAGGCCTGTTTGTGCGTTAGGATTTTGTATTAAGGCTGAGGTTAGAATTAGCTTTATCTTAGGGTCAAGGGGTCAGCCGTGATGGTTAGGGCACGGGGTGGGTAATACATCATGCTTATAAAAGCAGCGGTGTTTTCTGGCTGCTGAGCGATAAATCAGAGTAAAGGTACAAATTTAAAATCCCATTTTGTTCAGGATGCGATGGATGCGTACAGCGACGATCCATCAATTTATATTCACACATCCCGTTAAAGTCATTTATGAGTAAATGAAAGTCACATCATGACCCAAGCAACAGCGTAAGGAATGAGTGACAGTCTGGCAAGCAAGACAAATAACTCCAGCATTTTCTAATTATGCCCAGAATAGGATAAGCTGTCATTTATGTTAATGTGTTTTAGGCTGCATGAATGGAGCAGCTGTGTGTTTACACATGGCCATACATCTGACAGCACGTGTTGAGAAAAAAACAAAAAAAGTGACACTTGGAATATGTTACAGGCCTTGGTTTAAGTGAGAGCATTTGTTTGGCTCTAACTGAATGCCAAGGGAAGTTCAATACTTTGACTAGATGTAAAGAATTAGATTTTTCCACCTCGGCTCCTGCAGAAGACCCCAATTCTGTTCTTTTGTTTCACTCTATCTAAAGTCCCCACGTGTGTTTAAATGTCTGCTGCTGGAGTACTGCAAGGAAAGCAACTAAAGTCATCAATGGCAAGTGAAAACCTGGATGAGGCTTTAAATTAGTTTATTTTAAAAACACCCGTCCATCATATGCCACTACATGTCTCCGTGTCTGCAAAGCGAATGAATGCGACCCTAATTGCATTTCAAACAGTTCATCCATCAACTGTCAGCGTAGAACAAACATGTCAATATTTACAGGCCGTCCAAAAATAACATTGTTTCTTTTCTTTTCAGTCAATGGATCACATCACCTAACAATTCATCTGCAGGTACAGAGGGATTGATTGTTTTACTGGATTAAAGAAAAAACAGAAAATTCACAGTCGCTCTCCACAGACACGCTGGGAACACGGCAGGTAGGCAGCTGTCACGGGACCTACATTTCCGTGCGTCTGGAAGCCACTGCCAGGCGGTGTGACGGACAGTGGGCGGTAAACAACACATTTCCTGCGTGCCTGCGATGACGCGCAGCAGCTAACATGACAGATGAGCAACGAGGCTGCTGCAACACAACGTTAATGTTTCCCTTCATTAGACACGCGTGTGCATCCCTACTGGAGTCCATTAGAAAATGACTTCTTAGCATTTATTGTTTAACAAAGCTCAAATGGTGTAAACTACAGTGTGCCCTCAGGATCCACTAAGTTACTGATAGAGTATAATTAGATTTACGGTTATTCTACAATATCTGTTTTGTATATACATTAAAAGTCTTATATCACTCCAACATTCTGCAGTGTGTGATACAGAAAGAATGATGTCTGGATTGATGGTGTGTGTGAGGGGCTCTGAAACCACGATGAAGATCTTCTTTCCAGCTGGAGAACACCGGCTCTTCTCAATCTACCTTTGTGCTATGAACTTTTGTAGATTGTGGGCGAAAAAAATACACACGTATAACATGCAATGGTTTCAGATCCGAATAAAAACACATTAAAAGCAAGGAAAAATGAAAACTGAAACCATGTCTCAGCCTATGCCAGGTGTAGTCCCGCGAACCTCGCTTCTTATCGACGCGGCGCACACGTTCGTGGGAATGATGCTTTGTCTCTAAACCAGATTGGCTGTGTTAAATGAGTTTCCTGTCGACTGGCAGGCATGTAGTCTGCAGCCCCATCCCTTTTCTCCCTCCTCTTCACTCACGATTCTAATCCAGCAGCTCCTGGACATGTGACAGTGGATGGTGAGGGGTCGCGCTGCCGTACGGATCCAGAGATGAGCTAGGAGAAGTTTCCAAAAGAGGCTGCAGGGGGAAAAAGCATCAGGGATGGAAAAAAAATGAGTATGACTGACAAAAGAAGAAGTTTAGATGGCGAAATAGTCACACAAAAATACAGAGAAGAAGATGGAGAGTTTGACCTAAAGGATTTGATATTACATGATGAGCAAAACAGGCTAATAAGAACCTGAAATTATTACATCTATGCTCCTAAAATAAAAAGTAAGAGAACTTTCTTTCTTGGACTGCCGGCATCTTCCCTTTTCTCCCAGCAAAGGACACCAAGTGTGTCTGTGCAGAGGCAATGTGGCAGCGGAGTGTATCTTCATTGAAAACACACAAACTCACACATACACACATTCTAGCCACCGCCTCTGAAAGAAATCCTTCTAAATGAGCCCCCGGAGGAGTTATCAGAGCCTCGGCGAACCAAAGTGGGAGGAGAGGAAGACAAGGGAGGTGTTTTAGGCAGCTGGCTCCAGTCTGATCTGAGGGAATCTGACATGTTCCTTCTAGTTCTCGTCTGCTCAGAGTTTTCCTCAGACTTGAGACCCCCTGCGGTCCAGCCCACAGATGCTGCTTGGAGGTCCGAGGAAACCTCTGTGACTTTGCAGGTGTGTTTCAAGGTTAGAGAGGGAGGCCACACACAAGAGCCCGAGGACACGTTCAATACCATCTTGTTTTAGCTCATTACCGTTACAAGTCGGAGACGTGGATGGCTTAACTGATGTTTAATTTGATGTTTGAGAAGGAAAGATGTGCAAAAGAACCTGCATTGTTTTTTTTATCTGAACCCTTGCTTATAAAGCTTTATAAATGTTCCAACAAGCTTGACCTGAACACTTTAAAAATAGAAAAATAAATAAATCCTGACACAAAGCTGATATTCCTATAATGTATCAATTATTGGCTTATTGGTGAAAACATATGCTAACATTTAAATATTTTTTGGCATCTGTGAGGTGATTATTCACATATCGTCCACTGCTGAAGTTGCACTTTGTGAAATACAACCAGAATGTGAAGCTGTATCTCTGTGAGGAGTAGTACCGCCACCACGATATGGATGATTTATAGCTCAGCTCGGAATCGGGAAAGCTGCTGTTCTGTGAACAATTTATTCCTTTTTATTTTCCCCTAGTTTTGCACAGGAAAGAATGTTTTCAACATACTGAATATAAAATGGTGTTCCGGTGATTTCAGGGAAGGAATCTGCTGAAGTCAGATGGAACCCAGGGACAAAAAGGCTCTGCAGACCATTTTTATATTCACAATTACAGGTGGATTTTGACGGGTTTGCGATCATGCTAAAATATGAGATATAAATAAGTTTTGAATGTTAGGAAAAGAAATGATTATCTCTGCTTGGTCTCGGAAAACCTGAAAAAATACTGGTGTAATTCATAACGTTCTTGTAGGACTGCAAGGCAATTCAGTTTACTTTTTTTGCAGTTTTCACTGAGTGCATGTTCATGTTTGTGCTTTGATGTGAGCTATTACAATGCTCTTTCACCTTTCTTTTTTATGTATGTAAAATATAAAGGTGCTTTTAAGGCTGCCTCTATGGCTGTTTTCTGACCCTTTCTGCTCTTTGTTTCTCCAGCACTCCTCTTTTCATCCCCCTTCACGTTGCACCTCAGCACATATTGCCTATAGTATCAACGCATCAAAGAAAAGTTTTACAGTCTCATAGTCTCCATAAGGGTGCTTCTAGGCACGGCAGTGTTTTGATTTTAAATATTCTCACAGTGACATCAGGACCCCTAATCTTAAAATCTGACATGTTGTAGATAACACCATTTAGCTTGTGGGAAATAATAAGCGCACTCTGGAATTTACAACGCTGTCTGAATAAATCTAACACCTCACTATAAAGGAAAAATCAATGTGGCTCTTTCTCAGGGGACTATGACCGTCAACTTGTGATGTATTGTGTAAACACATATTTTTTTGTCAAAGTATTCTGCCAAATCTGAATATGAATTCAGGTCAGGCAGTGTGAAAATGTGTGTGTGTGGGGTGTGTAAGGTTGTCTGACTGTCTGTGACCTCAGAGGAGTTTGATCACTCTGAACGGTGCTAGCAGACCTAGGCAAACATTACACAGATTTGTCCTGATTTGTTTTATAACAACTAATTTAATATAGTACAACTACTGGTAACCTATAGAAACACAATATTTTTACGAGTATTGGCACAAAACGTATAGACTGTATGTTAAAAAAAGTAAATTGAGTGATGTTAATTAAAGTTCTGTGTCTTTTATACAATGCTGCATTCATGAATTTGCCTAAATGTCACTTCTACTGTAAATAATGAGTCAAATTTTATGCTCTGCTGTCGAGACCTTCGTCACCTCTGCCTCCATGGACCATCTCGTCACACTCTGCATTTAATTTGCTGCTCTGCAACAACCCATTATCGCTCCTGTCAGACGCTTCCCAAAATTCTTCCTACCTTTACCAGGTTCATGGGGTCGAATACCCTCCAACCCAGTGAACCTAAAGCGTTTTCTGAGACCATCAAATTAGCCTGCCCTTTCAGCTGGGAGACAGAGCCTGCTGAACTGTTAAATTACCTCTTCGGCATTATATTATTAAATGTCAAACTTCTCTTTCACCATTAAATTTAAGATTATTTTTTAATATACAGTTCAAGACTTAAATGCTTTAAAGACCTATATCTATTTTTGTGAAAGAGAAAGAAGTGAACTTGCACACTGGAAATGTTCAGAGGAGGGAATGTGTAATGATAATATGGCTGTTTTTTTGTTACCAACCAATAATAATTTTTTATGTGATTTTTTTCTCTTTTCTATTTTCTGCTCCTAAATCCACCATGTCCCTCAGAACAACCCCACAGTTGCTGTGTGTACACACGTCATTGCAGGACTTACTTCTGCTGAGAAGCTGCAGGTTGCGCACTTCTTCTCTGACCTGCAGCTGGAGGACCTGTTGGAGGACCTCCTGCCTCAGCGTCTCCTGGACGATTCCCATCCTCTCCAGCTTCTCGCCGTTTAAGCGCAGCAAGGCTCGCCCTGCCAAAAGAATTGGATTATAGAAAACATTTTGAATAATAAACTTTTTAATTTGCAACATTATTGCTGTGGGCTTAAAAATTCCTTAATGTGTGAACAATTACATAATTTTGTGCATTTATATTTGAAAGACAATAAAACATACTTTACAGTGAGCATAAAAAAGTGAATTGTTGTCTGATAGAAAGTTTTTCCTCTGGG